>JACEVL010000846.1:455000-548848 GCA_020284085.1 Aporrectodea caliginosa
CGACATTAAATGCTTGATTTTTGAAATTCAGCAACTTCTTGATTTCATTAAATGATTAAACAATGCCTTTTTAAAGATGTTCCAGCCGAAATGTATTTTCCAACTTTCGTGCCAAAGCTTTACCCTAAATTATGCTGCCTTCTAAGAAATTATTATGAATGCAAGTCATTCGTCAACTCATTTGTGATCCAAAATTAAACACCATAAAGGTCACTGCTTTTGTAATATCTTTCCTTGATTTCTTATAAGACACTAGAGCCGATTGATTGTAGCGGTGGCTTTGTAACGTGAAGAGTACGAGTTTGACCCTTCCGACAGTTACCGTGTAGGGACCTTGAACAACCATTAACGCACAATTGGCGCCTAATGCGAAATTTTAATAATAGTAATCAATCGTCACTATTTATTACTGTCTATGCATTCTGATATGTAATGTTTAACTTTAAACAAAGATTAATTAATTTATATAAAATCTACATCTTTTTCAATACAATAACGGACCATAAGAATAAGACATATATATTATATATCTTCGTTTATTGATTATTCGGGATGTCACACCGCATACAGGTACAAGTTAAATTGGAAATTAGATAGTAAGTTCGTTGCTATCATTGTTCTCATAAAAAGGATTATTTGCTACTTTCTATATAAAACTCTTGGTATATAGTTTTTATCGTCTTTGGCTGGGAGCTTAAAATCGTGCGGCCTGGGGCGAAGATTGTAATGTTTTTGCACTACCCCTGGAAATAATCCCCGAAGCACATGGTTTTCATTCCAGATCACTGCCTGCAATAGTCTCCTCTCTGCCTCGCCAATCATCTCCTCTATTCCTTTGGTCGTTGATGGAAGATAACCGATTCTCTGCATCTTTCTCTGGAACCGTTCTATCCTGTGACGATCATCAGCTCCGGCGAAGCCCCACCAGGCTGGAGCAGCATACAGGAGGCGTGCCATGGTTGTCGCCCTTGCCACCTCTTGGAGTGCTATTGATGGTAACCCGTGCGCTCTTAGCACTCTAAGCGCGTGGAGTGATCCCGAGCAGGCGGCAAGGACTCCATCGACATGGGAGGTTGCACGGAGGTCATCCCTGATTGTAACACCGAGGATAACCATTGAGGCTACCCTCTCCATGTCGAGAAGAGGCGGAGGTACGACCTTCCATTTTCCACCACGAGCTATTAGCATCTCACGTGATTTGCTGGTGTTAAACCTCAGATTGTTTTGAGTTGCCCAATGCCCATGTTCTTATTCCATCAAGTTCCGCTCGCACTGTGGTTTCAAAAGAACAATTATTAGATTGCATTGTTAAACTTGCCATTAGTCCAAAGTCGATGGAAACGGCATTCCATTTAGAGGCCCCATCTTTCCCTGTCGGATTAACCTGATGTTATATATATAACCCATGTTCAAACGGAACCAATGTGTATCCCTATCTAATCGTCGATTTCTTTCAAGCAATATACCGCTGTATTATTTGATTACCGAAAAGTTCGGTTTTTCCCCGTATGTTCAAAGACTTTGCATTCGGGCCAAGCAATCTCTCCATGCCCATCGTATTTTGATCTCACATGGGCTTTCGGGGGTCAGGCTTCATGGTGTGTTCAGGGCTACCAATATCAACCGCATGCTCTACTGTTCCCAAGTATGGTGGGGCAGCTGGGGCTTTGCCAGTAAGCAGGAACTTGACTCTTTGAGCGCGCTGGTCCGCCTTGGTTTCCTGCCTCAAGCTTTGCAAAAAAGCTGACATAGACATAAATTTAAATTTAACAATCTATCTAAGTAAGAACAATCTATCTATTCTTAATTATATTAGAAACATCTTAACAAATACTATCCACAACCTCCACGACCTTCTCAATTGTAGCCTACTGGTCATGACCTGCGCCCACGGTCACATAACCGTGTTCTCCATAGATCTGATTCCCTTACCAGGCGCGGCTTCTTAGCTAGGATGTTGTACAGTTAGACATCTGTTTTCTAGTTGACTTAATTTTCTTCTAATTATCGTTTTCTTTATACATAAATTATTTCTGACTTTGTATGTAAAGCGCTGAGCGTTTGCTTGCGTTTAATAAAGAACGTTCTTATTTACTTATTTACTTAGGAGACATTGGCCATTGCGGGCAATAGTACGATGATTGGCGCAGGATCGTCGGCTTTCATCGGTGCAGCATGGCTCTTCGTTGTTGCCTGTATCGCTCTCTGCAGAAAATCAACCAGCTTTCAGGTGAGACAGAGATCGAAAGATCGATAGATAGATTGATAGATAGATCGATAGATGAAAAGAAAGATCGAAAGTGAGATTGACAGATAGACTATTATATAGATCGATCGATATTCAGTCATACACACACTGAAAATAGATAGAGAAAGAGGCATACAGACATACAGATAGCTCGATATATTAAAGGAAAGTATGAAAGTTAGATTGATATAATAGAATTATAGATAGATTAATAGATAACAGAGAGGTAATAACTAGAACAGTACCGAATAACATTTTACCACTCAACAAATGCGAATAGTACAATCATGTAGGTGACGACAGAGCGGGCATAAGTAAAAGCTAGACACAAGTAGACCCTACACGTATTTTAAAATGTTTAATATAACTCACTTCTCGTGCAGTAGTTGAGCTTCATATTGCCTTCAATTCTGAATTCCTTGACTTGACATTACACAAGAAATATATCCAGTTGTCCTTACTGAAAGTTATGCAGTGTTGCTTGCAGAAAGACTAAACGTTCAGAGTGTTTTCAATTGGACTTTCCACTGGAGATGCGTTGCGCTTTGAGTGGATCAAATTATATTCTTCAACATGTTTGCATTTCAAATGATTATACTGTTGTGCAACTTTTAGAATGGCCAGCACCACGTTTGTGCTAAAAGTAAAAGCGCTAAATAACATTTTCCGTGGATATATAAAAGCGCTATTCGGCTGCATACGAATAAACTAATCGGAGCACTAATCGGTCAGAACTCGGAAGCGATTCAAAAACGAATCTTTGGTACAGATCATCTAGCAGTAGGCCTAAGGTATGCATGACTTATTCTAACGCAGGGCTTTAGTAGTGGGTTCGATTACTGCAGTGTTCTAACTCAGGGTCTGTGCTGGCACTTACCCAAAATTTTGTTCTCTTTTTAGGTGCACTCCATGCCCGTCCAGTGCGTGCCTCAAGTTGCAATATCCAACGCAATCGATTCATCAAAATCGTCTCAGGTACACGATCATCATGAAGTTCCAAAAGTATAGCTTTAGACTTCTTATCCGAATCAAAACATTCTCCGTTTCCCAGGAACAAAACTCGCATCAACGTCTTTGATGAGATCTTGAAAAGGCGCTATGCATATTTTCAATTACAACTACATTTGACTAGGCCTACATGCTGTTTTGAAGGAATCGTTTAGCTGCAAATTGTGCAAATTGCACAACACACACACACACACGCACACACACACACACACACACACACACACACACACACACACACACACACACACTGCACACACACACACACACACACACACACACACACACACACACACACACACTCACACACACACACACACACGTGTAGGCCAATATATAAATACCTTGATGTTAATTATAATGCCTTTTACCCTGTAATATCGCTCATTTAGACGCTAGTTAATGAAGTAAGCATGCCTTATTCTAAATAAGCCACGGTAAGCTTTAGCAGTGGTTTCGATAATCGCAGCTTTAGTACAATATGTACTGGAATTCACATTTCATTTTGTTCTCTTTCAGGTCCAGTCCTGGCATCAGCAGGATATCAAGTCCTCGATGCCATTGAACCATCCACCACCCAACACAACCTCTCCACCAACGTCCTCTAAGGATAATGAATATCATGAAGCTCCAACATCCAGCGATGTGGAAAAGCTTTAGACTTCTTATAGGACACGCGTCTGAGATAGAAACGAAGTCCTCCTTAATAAATCCTATAGGCCTACATCATACAAATTTGCAAATTACAATTGCAATTGGCACTGAAGAAATCGTTTTGACTTTGAATTATTTAGACCTATGTTTAGATGTATATGTAGGCCTATAAATTTGTGTGTCTGTGTATTATGTATGTCATGACACCTTATATAACAGCTTTAAAGAAGTCTAATCTCACAAAAACCTGCCCTACGCTAACTTAAGTACCGCTAAAGTTCATTTGGACCAAAACGTATACCAATAAAAACAATGATAAGAACTGGAAAGTTTAGCTTTATTGCGCTACCAGCGAACATGCAGAGACTCGTCAATTTACGGGAGATGCCAGTATTTTCTAATTAGCTATTTATTAAGATTTGTAATTGTAATCGTTGTTGATGTAGATGAGAAAGCTTTGTTGTCGACTGGCACATCAATAAAAGCGGTAAATATTGATTTGCGGTTTGTGCTTCTTATTTCGGCTGAACAGCTAGCATGGATCCGACGACAAAAGTTTTTTAATGATTTGTCTGATCTCAAATGCTGCAAGCCAGGTTTTATGCACTGCTAATAGATGCAAGCATTGTTTATGGGCATAGGTAAAGACCGTAAAGTTCACTACTTGCAGTATAATTATTGAAAGAAACCAAGTTATTTGTAATGCCCAGTAGGCCTATAACAAAACTTACTAAAAGATACAAATCGCTTGATTTCTTAGACGATTGCACTTATTGCTTTGTTTTAGCTTCCGTACTGTTTAGTTTTCAACGCAAAAGTAATTTTTATTCGGTTTCCTGTTGCAAAAAGTTCCATTTTATCATAATATTGTTGATAGGCCTAGTAATAGCCAGGTAATCATAGTTTTGAATACAGCAATTTAATGCCAGTCTTAATGCTTGTTCGAAGATCTAACCTGTTTCCGTTTTTAGACTTTAGTAATGTTTATGTTCTTTAAGATCATAAATCAGACATTCATTCTATAAACACTTTGTAATATTGCATTGGTTTTATTTTTGTTTTTGTTCTACTGATATTGTGCTGTTATGCTCCACCTTGATACTGTATGAATAGTTGTTGTAACGTATGAGCGTTTATCTCGTGCTAATTGAGATTACTTACTTACTTACTTAATGTAACGTAATGTAACAAAGCTTTTATACAGCGCCTTTCAGACTTGACCAAGGCTCACACGGCCATCTAACTGATCTAAACAAGAGCACCCTAAGATTAACAGAAAAATACAATGAGCTGAGTAAACTGGAGTAATGCGAGCTTTTCACCATCCAACCAAATCGCTGCACACGATTATCCTCCTGTCTCAGTATTTCTTAACCCACGGTCACAACTCATCTCAAGTTCTCCCACCAAGCCATATCCAACACTGCATCACGTCTCTGGAAAGGATCTGCCTCCTGAATACCGCACTTTCTCGGTTCCTGTAACATCATTCCCAATCATTAACATGCAACTGCCTCATGTTTATCTATCTATCACCTCTTGTGCTTTCCACTCAAAACTGAAGTCTCACCTCTTCAAGAATTCATGCCCGACTAATCTGATTCTTCACCTTCCAATCCTAAACGACACCTCCCCTAACACCTGGTCTGCCACTCTTATCCTCTAGCAACCTGACTCGGACCTCCATAGGACTACTCGTTTGGACAACCTCTCTGACGCGACGCAGCGCTCGTGAATAAGCTGGTGCCCTGCGTTTGACTATCGAGTGGCGCTTTAGAAGATTCGAGGCAAGATCTTTCAGCGTCTCTTCACAGGTGAGATCTTTCAGCGCTTCTAAACAGACGAGGACTTTTAGCGCCTCTTCACAGGCGCGATCTTTCAGCGCCTCTTCACAGGCGAGATCTTTCAGCGCCTCTTCACAGGCGAGATCTTTCAGCGCCTCTAAACAGGCGAGATCTTTCAGGCGCCTCTTCACAGGCGAGATCTTTCAGCGCTCTTCACAGGCGAGATCTTTTCAGCGCCTCTTCACAGGCGAGATCTTTCAGCGCCTCTTCACAGGCGAGATCTTTCAGCGCCTCTTCACAGGCGAGATCGTTCAGCGCCTCTTCATAGGCGAGATCTTTCAGCGCCTCTTCACAGGCCAGATCTTTCAGCGCATGTCACAGGCGAGATCTTTCAGCGCCTCTTACAGTCGAGATCTTTCAGCGCCTCTTCACAGGTGAGATCTTTCAGCGCTTCTTCACAGGCGAGATCTTTTAGCGCCTCTTCACAGGCGACATATCTTTCAGCGCCTCTTCACAGGCGAGATCTTTCAGCGCCTCTTCACAGGCGAGATCTTTCAGCGCCTCTTAGACAGGCGAGATATTTCAGCGCCTCTTCACAGGCGAGATCTTTCAGCGCCTGTTACATGCGAGATCGTTAAGCACCTCTTCATAAGCGAGATCTTTCAGCGCCTCTAAACAGGCGAGATCTTTCAGCGCCTCTTCACAGGCGAGATCTTTCAGCGCCTCTTCATAAGCGAGATCTTTCAGCGCCTCTAAACAGGCGAGGTCTTTCAGCACCTCTAAACAGGCGAGATCTTTCAGCGCCACTTCACAGGCGAGATCTTTCAGCGCCTCTTCACAGGCGAGATCTTTCAACGCCTCTTCACAGGCAAGATCTTTCAACGCCACTTTACAGGCGAGATCTTTCAGCGCCTCTTCACAGGCAAGATCTTTCAGCGCCTCTTCACAGGCGAGGCCTTTCAGTGCCTTGAGAAAGGCGACATCATCCAGCGCCTCTTTACAGAGGAGATCTTTCAGCGCCTCTTCAAAGGCGAGATCTTTTAGCGCTTCTTCACAAGCGAGATCTTTCAGCGTCTTTTCAGAGGCGAGGTCTTTCAGCGCCTCTTTACAGGCGAGATCTTTCAGCGCCTGTTCACAGGCGAGATCTTTCAGCGCCTCTTAACAGGCGAGATCTTTCAGCGCCTCTACACAGGCGAGATCTTTCAGCGCCTGTTACAAGCGAGATCTTTCAGCGCCACTTCACAGGCGAGATCTTTCAGCGCTACTTCACAGGCGAGATCTTTCAGCGCCACTTCACAGGCGAGATCTTTCAGCGCCTCTTCACAGAGGAGATGCAAGATCTTTCAGCGCCTGTTACAGTCGAGATCTTTCAGCGCCTGTTACAGGCGAGATATTTTTCAGCGCCTCTTCACAGGCGAGATCTTTCAGCGCCTGTTACAGGCGAGATCTTTCAGCGCCTCTTCACAGGCGAGATCTTTCAGCGCCTCTTCACAGGCGAGATCTTTCAGCGCATGTTACAGGCGAGATCTTTCAGCGCCTCTTCACAGGCGAGATCTTTCAGCGCCTCTTCACAGGCGAGATCTTTCAGCGCCTCTTCACAGGCGAGATCTTTCAGCGCCTCTTCACAGGCGAGATCTTTCAGCGCCTCTTCACAGGCGAGATCTTTCAGCGCCTCTTCACAGGCGAGATCTTTCAGCGCCTCTTCACAGGCGAGATCTTTCAGCGCCTCTTCACAGGCGAGATCTTTCAGCGCCTCTTCACAGGCGAGATCTTTCAGCGCCTCTTCACAGGCGAGATCTTTCAGCGCCTCTTCACAGGCGAGATCTTTCAGCGCCTGTTCACAGGCGAGATCTTTCAGCGCCTCTTCACAGGCGAGATCTTTCAGCGCCTCTAAACAGGCGAGATCTTTCAGCGCCTCTTCACAGGCGAGATCTTTCAGCGCCTCTTCACAGGCGAGATCTTTCAGCGCCTCTTCACAGGCGAGATCTTTCAGCGCCACTTCACAGGCGAGATCTTTCAGCGCCTCTTCACAGGCGAGATCTTTCAGCGCCACTTTACAGGCGAGATCTTTCAGCGCCTCTTCACAGGCGAGATCTTTCAGCGCCTCTTCACAGGCGAGGCCTTTCAGTGCTCTTGAGAAAAGCGACATCATTCAGCGCCTCTTTACAGGCGAGATCTTTCAGCGCCTCTTCACAGGCGAGATCTTTCAGCGCCTCTTCACAGGCGAGATCTTTCAGCGCCTGTTACAGGCGAGATCTTTCAGCGCCTCTTTACAGGCGAGATCTTTCAGCGCCTCTTCACAGGCGAGATCTTTCAGCGCCTCTTTACAGGCGAGATCTTTCAGCGCCTCTTCACAGGCGAGATCTTTCAGCGCCTGTTACAGGCGAGATCTTTCAGCGCCACTTCACAGGCGAGATCTTTCAGCGCTACTTCACAGGCGAGATCTTTCAGCGCCTCTTCACAGGCGAGATCTTTCAGCGCCTCTTCACAGAGGAGGCGAGATCTTTCAGCGCCTGTTACAGGCGAGATCTTTCAGCGCCTGTTACAGGCGAGATATCTTTCAGCGCCACTTCACAGGCGAGATCTTTCAGCGCCTGTTACAGGCGAGATCTTTCAGCGCCTCTTCACAGGCGAGATCTTTCAGCGCCTCTTCACAGGCGAGATCTTTCAGCGCCTCTTCACAGGCGAGATCTTTCAGCGCCTGCGGCTCTTCACAGGCGAGATCTTTCAGCGCCTCTTCACAGGCGAGATCTTTCAGCGCCACTTCACAGGCGAGATCTTTCAGCGCCTCTTCACAGGCGAGATCTTTCAGCGCCTCTTCACAGGCGAGATCTTTCAGCGCCTGTTACAGGCGAGATCTTTCAGCGCCTCTTTACAGGCGAGATCTTTCAGCGCCTGTTACAGGCGAGATCTTTCAGCGCCTCTTCACAGGCGAGATCTTTCAGCGCCCCTTCACAGGCGAGATCTTTCAGCGCCTCTTCACAGGCGAGATCTTTCAGCGCCTCAAAACAGGCGAGATCTGTCAGCGCCTCTTCACAGACGAGATCTTTCAGCGCCTGTTACAGGCAAGATCTTTCAGCGCCTCTTCACAGGCGAGATCTTTCAGCGCCTCTTCACAGGCGAGATCTTTCAGCGCCTCTTCACAGGCAAGATCTTTCAGCGCCTCTAACCAGGCGAGATCTTTCAGCGCCTGTTACAGGCGAGATCTTTCAGCGCCACTTCACAGGCGAGATCTTTCAGCGCTACTTCACAGGCGAGATCTTTCAGCGCCACTTCACAGGCGAGATCTTTCAGCGCTACTTCACAGGCGAGATCTTTCAACGCCACTTCACAGGCAAGATCTTTCAACGCCTCTTCACAGAGGAGATGCAAGATCTTTCAGCGCCTGTTACATGCGAGATTGTTCAGCGCCTCTGCATAAGCGAGATCTCTCAGCGCCTCTAAACAGGCGAGATCTTTCAGCGCCTCTTCACAGGCGAGATCTTTCAGCGCCTCTAAACAGGCGAGATCTTTCAGCGCCTCTTCACAGGCGAGGTCTTTTTGGCCTCTTCACAGGCGAGATCTTTCAGCGCCTCTTTTAATGTGCTCCCATCATCCAGAATTATAGTAATGGACCTTTCGGTAGAGTTCGTGTGTCCTTGCACGAGGGTCACTCACATAAATTTCATTAAGGCTATGAAGATTATGCCAGCATCATGCCAGCATTATTGGTAAAATATGCCAACGACACAATATTTGTTTGCCAGATTCAAACAGCGATACGATTAATGCTGAGTTTAGCGATGTATAGGCCTAGCTGAGTGGGCTGCGAGATGAACTTAAGATTGAACTAAGGAAAGACGACTGAGATGGTTATCAGTCGTTCTTTTGGTAGGGTAAGGGCGAGTACCGGGGGGAGATGCCGGGTATGCAGCGGGTTCAAAGCACAGTCTTCCTGGGGTCATAATAATAATAATAATAATAATAATAATAATAATAATAATAATAATAATAATAATAATAATAATAATAATAATAATAATAATAATAATAATAATAATAATAATAATAATAATAATAATAATAATAATAATAATAATAATAATAATAATAATAATAATAATAATAATAATAATAATATGGCCTAATAGGAACTTGCACCAGCCTACCTAATAGACCTCTGTAAGCCGGTGTCGGGGGTTCAGGGTAGTCGATCCCTTCGCTCTGCTGAGAGGGGGTAGTGGCGGTCCCGTTTGCCCGCACAGCAACCATGCAGAACCGAGCATTCTCTGTGATAGGCCCTAGGGTTTGGAATAGCCTCCCTCGGGAGCTACGCTTGTTCCCTAGAACATGTACTGATACTTTTATGGCCACTTGAAAACTTACCTTTTTGGCCGGACTGGAGTTGGGAGCGCTTCTGAGTAGTTACCTTGAAGGGGCGCTATATAAATGAATGAATGAATGAATGAATGAATAATAATAATAATAATAATAATAATAATAATAATAATAATAATAATAATAATAATAATAATAATAAAAATAATAATAAGAAATAAATTTGGCATAATAATAAAAAAAAATAAATAAAATAAAAATAATAATAATAATAATAATAACAACAACAACAACAACAACAACAACAACAACAACAATAATAACAATAATAATAATAATACTCTTTTAATTCATACTGACAGGTAGGCCCTACGCAGTAAGTTTATGATTATGGCATAGTAGTAACAGATTATAACAAATGTAACATGAGTCAAATTTAGCTGCATGGCAGCTTGGAAGGGGCCCATCTGTCCTACAGAGCATTTTACCAACGACACCTAGCGAATGGAAGGCTGAGTTAACCTTATTGGGTTAGCGGTGATCGAACCCGCGTCTTCTGATCTTCGTGCCAGCGTGTTACCATTCAACCATCTCCCGGCCACATGGCCTCACAGGACCACTGCTTTAAGATGTGGTGCGGACGATGACAGTCACTCGCGTGCTCTGTGCCGCCCAGGCCTGGTGAGGATTTGCGGGGCGGCAGGAACGAAACCGTGTGCAATCAGTAATGGATTGACTGATCCGTCTGTGATATCTGCCAGATGATAACCCTACATTTCAGAAACTGCGCCGTGAAGCTGGCCTCTCTACTCTGGTCCTGGGACACCCAGGTCATGAATTGAATTTCTGCAAGCGCCCACAACCGCAAGACCGTGTTATCCCTTGGCAGACAATCTAACGCGAGAATCGTTCATAATTAGAATGTTATATTTATCTAATGCATGTACTCTAGTGCCAATAGGGAGTTGGTTAGGTAGCTTAAACCCGTAGTTTAGGTTGATAAATTATTTTATATCATCAAATTAAAATGGAAGCTGGATTGATTAAAGAACTTGATTCTCTAAATGGAAGTGGGATTGCTGAAACCATTTACGTGTTTAAATAGAAGTTGGATTGATCGAAATAATTTTTACCGGAAATAGAAACTGGATTGATGAAACTAAGTTTTTCACGCAATGGAAGCTGGATTGGTGAAAAATTATTGTTTCCGTAAGTAGAAGCTGGACCCATAAGAATAGTGCTTAGCTTAAATAAAAGTTCCATCGATGAAAAATATTTTTTTGGTTAAATAGAAGTTGGGTCATTTTTATCATGAAATGGAAGCTTGGATTGATTAAAAATATTTTTCCATGAAATGGAAGCGGGGTCGATGATAGTTATCATGGACACAGGTAGACTGCTTACTTACCAACGTAAAGTACGGCATTGAAGACATTCAAATAATTTAGCAACCTAAACTACGGGTTAAACATAGATTATACTTACTTACTTAAAATTGGTGATGTTTAAGAACGGACCAGTTATTCAGGATGTTCCTACTAATAGCGTTCGGCTTTTCGACCTCGTTCAACTCATTAGGGTCAGGATTATCTCATAGAAAACCTAACTGAAAACGGGACACGAAAGAAACGTCACATGATACCCTTTTCTGGCGACGATAAGCTTCCTGAGGCAGCGCTGGACTTCCGTCGTCTTCCATCGGTCGAACTCGACGAGAAGAACGGTCCGTATCAAGCGTCGACGTGTCCACAAAAAGGTCTCACGAAAAGTCGACGCAACCCACGAAACATTATTTCAGTTATCAAGCCAAAATTCGGAAATTATAGCAAAAAATCACAAATTTGCGATCGACAGATCCACCCACAAGAAAAACCAAACACTCAATGACGATGATGATCATGACGTCATAGACAATCAGGCGGGCCGAAATGACGTCAATAATTATGATAATCGCATCGCTTGAAACATTGAAACTAACTTTTAATAAAACGTTATGCTTTAGACGTCGTGCTAATAATAGTATCAACAGTAAGTAAGTAAGTATGTAATTCTTTATTTATCCAACTGTAATAATTATACCATAGCAATAATTATACCGTAAGGTTTTCGGTTTGGGAGTCTAACAGTAGCAATAATAAAATAAAATAAATATTAATTAGGCTGTTTAAGCTCTAGATAAATATTCAGATAATACAGTACATGTATATCGATGTAGGACTATACACTGTTCTGCACATCTGTTTAAGTGTGTATCATTATACATACTTCAACGGAGCCACTTAATCAGACAATCGACAAATATATAGTCCTATATAAACAGATCAATATTTATATAAAACATAGATTGGTCTAAGCCTACTTATATATATGTGTTTGTATAATAAGCGAGCATATATATATATATATATATATATATATATATATATATATATATATATATATATACATATATATATATCAGCCAGTACAACTTGTAGGCCTACACATCAGTGCACCCGTTTTAAAACTACACGCCGTAATACAACTGTGTTGCTTATATAAAATATATATAATACATATATATATAATACAAATATATATATATAAGCAATACAGTTGAATTACACAAGAATACTCGAAAACTGCACTAATACGTATTTAACACCTAGCCCTTTCCGCAAATCTCGTGACTTTTAAGAAGCAGTCCTGATACTTAATTTCAGCCCATTTTCCTCAGTCTCATCATAATTCAACAATTCATTTGATTGTCTTTTGTTGGTCACACATAAAAATATAACTGTTCTTGTTACACGAGCTTAATTGTTTGCTGAGCATGTGTTTTAGAATTCTTCCTCTGTATCAGCTCCGTTCTGATCATTCTCAGGTCATTTGGTTCTCAACCTCAGACTAACCTTTTTCAAATATTTCCTTTTCCACCATACAGTCTCTCTGTCTTAGCGAATGGATCTTCTGATTACGAATTGATTCTGCGCCGTTCTTTAGACATCGGCATGGTATAACGAACTAATTATTACTATCACAATAGAGCTTCATTTGCAATTTTATGGTCGAACCATGCATTCTTACTAAATATACATGGAATTTATCGATGTTGTTGCCGCTTGTCCGAACCATGAGCGCATTTAAGGGGTGGTTTTACAAGCTCAACCTACCCAAATAAATGCATTACAATTATTAAAAACTAAAAATGCAGAAACATACGACAATTTTCAATGGAAACCCCCGAAAACTTAAATCCCCTCCGAAAGTTTTTCCTGGCTACGCCTCTGGTCCGAACTCATAAACTGGGTTCAGTTTCAATTGAGTTCCAGACGATTTGACGTCATCCAGGTGTTCAAATCTTAGATGCCATGTTAACAGAAAGGCGGACTGTATTAGCAGATAAGGCCATCTGTTTGTAGAGACAATCATGTCGTCATCGTTGGGATTGATAGGAACGCAACGTCCGTTGTGTAGAGTAGTAAGATGTTTGCTGTACACTTATCCTTGCGGAATGCCGCAAGAGACCGGTGCATGAGATAACCCTGCATTGGCCATTGAAAAAATAGCTTGTACGAGGTACTCTAGAAATCCTCTGAAGAAAGAGAGCATTGAACATTCGATGCTAAACGGTTTTGTCACTATGTCAAAACAGACTCATAGACGATTAATATATATACATAAATGCATGAATGTATGAATACATGATTTCATGTAAAATGAGCATAAGAGGTTCGTCGTCATGTCTAATCTATTGGCCATTTCTAGGTCGATCTCCAGCGTGGGCTTATCTGTCGGCCGAATCGGTAGTGCAAATGAAAGTCGAGTTCGTTGATAAAATGCTAAAATTGTCACTATGGTTGTTGAACTTTAATATTATGACAGTAATAGCTCCTGACGTATGTAGGTTAAGTAGAAGGTTTGACGCAATATAGGCTTCGTTGAGTATTGCTTTAATTCCAAATACGTCAGTTAAACACGTGTTAGATGACGTCTTGTAACTTAGAGCAGTAGGCCTATTTGTATTCTAAATTTACACTTACGAAAGTCCAGTAGTTGATAACATGCTTCTAAAATTGCCGCTAAAGTTGATGAACTTTAATATCACGATTCACGTTACTGACGTAAGTAGGTGTGCTTGGAAGCTGTGACGCAAAATAGGCCTATTTGCATATTTCTCTGCGTCACAGAATGCCATATAAACAAGTATTTCTCAGTTTTTGCACAGACTCAGAGCGCACAAGAAGTCTGAACGTGTCTTCTACTTATTTAGGCGTTTTCTGGAAAACGGTAAGTCAACAGTATGAAATGTTATCTCTGCGCTTTAGAATCATTCAACTCACCTGCTCGGATGGCTTCGCAACTTAGTGAGAAGATATACCAATAAGCTTAAGCTAACAGAGGCTAATCTTATGCAGGTGAAACCGTATCTTAGGTGGCTAAATTATTTTATATCGTCAAACTAAAATGGAAGCAAAGTGGGATTGATGAAACCATTTGTTTATTTAAATAGAAGTTGGATTGGTGGAAATAATTTTAACCGTAAATAGAGGCTGGATTGATTAAACTAAGTTTTTTATGCAATAGAAGCTGGATTGAAGAAAATAATTGTTTCCGTAAGTAGAAGCTGGACCCATGAGAATAGTTCTTTGCCTAAATAAAAGTTCCATTGATGAAAAATATTTTTTCGTTAAATAGAAGTTGGGTCATTTTTTCATGAAATGGAAGCTGGATTGATGAAAAAATTTCTTCTGAAATGGAAGCGGTATTGATGATAGTTATCATGGGCATAGGTCGACTGCTTACTTACCATCGTGAAGTACGGCATTGAAGACATTCAAATAATTTAGCAACCTAAACTACGGGATAACCCTTATGCATTTAAAGCACCTAACATAATGTAAACGTTACAAACATTTTTAAAATCCAAAACAAACCATGCCAATGTCTATACCGTCAGAAGAAAATGCTACGATTATGTTACGATGTTGAGGCTTTATGACTGAAACCTCAACATTCAAAAGCTCCATTTATAGTTTTAGATCAACTCAACAGCCATCGATATCTCCTGAGGCACTAAAAAATCTTTGACAGGTGTCCCGTGATATTCTATCCCCCTAAAGTAGCCTATATCCCTTGAATGGAATAAATCGGTGTAGAGTATCCGGGGGGATGAACCACTAATCAACCACCTGTTGATCAAATATCTGTGGGGGTCAGAGCTAATGATTGCAGGTGACTGGAGTGGCATTCATCAAAGTCTGGCCAGGTGTACGCTCCTCCAGACCGAACCAGGTGTGGTCCCAGACGGATTGGGACCAGGAAATGAAGTGTAACGAACCGTCGGAATACTCATTAAGCAGGAATTAATTCCTCATTATGCTCGGACTGAGGGAACTCCACCCAAAGCACTAGACCGATCCTCTTGTCTAGAAAAGTACAAGAGTGAATTGTTGATGGGGGAGTCAAACGCACCACGATATCCAAGACGAAAATCCAGTCAAAGTCACCAAAAACTATGTAAACAATAATTTCAGGTCGACGTACAAACTAAAGATACGCAACTTCAAAATTTCTATGTGTACCAAATCCAAACAGTACGACAATACTTAGAAACCGCCAATATTGCAAACTAAACAGGATACTCCATTTCGCTAAGGGGATACTCATTTAGGGAGACTCTATTTTGTGACACCGGCGCCAAGATACGGTATTGTAAACATTTATATAGAGCAACCTGTTTAGAGGCGCTCTCTACGGTAGACTGTATCATGATGTTCAGTGGTCATTGTCGATCCGCCGGGTGCACGTAGAACACTCGGTGTCTCATTCCTTTGTCTTGGTCAGTAGGCTTCGAAGTCGGAACACCACTCCGGTCGTCTTCTGCCACTGCAGCAAGCTGCAACACTCAGCATCACACCTGTAGTGTTTTGTTTCCTCTAGTTGACTCCCAAGGACTTCTATCCGTGGGTTTGGAGACGTAGCGACATGTTAGTCAACAGTCAAACGCAACCGAAAGCTTAAGACCCACGTGACAACTTTATATAAGTCCTCGGGATAGAAGCATGCTTAAAATGAAATGGCTTCATCCAGACAACTTCCAGTAGTGAAGTCCCATTAAATTTGTGAAGCATAAGCCTGGACAATGATATACGAATTATGGATGCCATACCAAAATAAAGACAGAGGTGTTTCTGAACATAATATGTTCAGAAAGAAATCTGACATCTGAAATATAATTTCAGATGTCAGATTTCTTGTCATTAACTGATAACTGCAACCATCAAGCAATGAGGCTCGCTGAAGACAGTATATTCAACCAACAAACAAAGGTTTTCATGAAATGACTTGGTAAATAGTGAATAGCGTTCAAACGTAAAATTATCCTTATCATTACTAAATTTGAACACCGACTTGAATTATGCAATGTGTGACACTCTTTGCAGCCCACGCAATGGCTGACTCCACACAGAACGGTGCACCAGCGTTCGTTGCACCGACTCCTATTGTCGACCAAGGAGTATACTACACATCTCCAGAATCTACTTATCCTCAGACGTATACTATTCCTCAGCAGCAGCAACCACCTGCTTCTTTCAATTACAACGTCTTGATTGGCAAAACTGGCGTCATCGGGCTTGGAGTTGCTCTGCTGATCTGCGGTATAATATCCCAGGCAGGTGCCGCCGTTGCTCTCAGGTTCTACGCTGCACTATCGGATGTTGGAGTAGGAATTTGGTGTGCATATATGGTAAGCAAACTACTCTGGCTTATACTAATATTTTGTCATAACCTCTTTTCTGTTTTATCGTCCTACGCTTTGACTGGTTTGTTTCAACATTGCTGAATTAGTGGAAGTAGTAGTTGTTTTTGTGTGGCTCTAACGGTAGTAGTACTATTAGTAATAGTAGTAATGGTAGTAGCAAACGAAGGCGGAGGCAAGGGGAACCGTAGTTATAGTTGGAGTGTGGTAGTTAAAGAAGTACCAGTTGGTAACAATATGTCGTCTAGACGATACTATTCCTACTACTGTTTAAGGCTACTCTCTTAGTAAAACAGTAAAAAAACATAACTCTTCCTCTCTTTTAGTTTACTTAATTGAATTAAATTTGTTTCAATTTAGTTCATGGCTGCTGGGGTTGTTGCAATTGTCGCTGCTCATCATGGAACCAAAAATATGGTAGGAGTTGCATAACCATAACTATGGTCACAACAATGTTTACAGTAAGGTAAAGTCTAATGGCTTAACATTGGCATAGTGCGCCCACAGAACCTTACCGAGCTCTGATTACAGTACTAAATTTCTAAATTATAATACATTGTTTAAATTTTTGATTTTTCTATAAATAAACTGTGTCAAGTGTGTTTAAGTACAAAATTTAGCGGCAAACTCGAATTAGCTGAGCTAAAACTACATACAATACATACATGAGCACATACATACGTACGTACGTACATGACATGTAGGCCTACATTTATACATTATTATTGACATTCTAGATGATATTTCTCCTTTCTTTCTGTATCTTTTTAACAGGTCACTTTCTGAGTGTTGAATCCCTGCCTGGCAAAAACGGGCCTTAGTCTTTCCTGCACCCAAGAAGCCCAATCTTGACCCTAACCTTTGTTAAGCCATCGACCCATTTCAAAGCTATCTTATCTTTCCAAGACTCTAAAACGACTCGTTTCCTTGCAATTTCTCCCCTATCTTGAGCAATCGGGTCTCCTTCATTCCCAGCAGTCTGCCTATGGGTGTTATCACTCCGCAGAAACAGCCCTCCTGAGATCCTCTGATCTTTCTGTGCTTTCTGATTCATATTCAGCTGATGACAAGTTTCCAGTTACACCTTTGTCTCCTTTTGAAGTCTCCTCCTTTGAGCCATAAATTTCTGCTGCAACGCCTTGAGACATCCTGTGAATTCAAGGGTCCCCTCTCCTTTGGCTTTGGTCCCATCTGTCTGATCACACCCAAATGATCATCTCTGTCCGTCCTTTCTAACTACAGAACTCAGTTGGTCCCCGTTATACCGGGTGTTCTTCAGGGTTCTGTCCTAGGCCCGCTCTTATTCATTTTACACACGGCTGATATTCTCTCTCTCTCTCTCTCTCTCTCTCTTCCCAAAACAATCGGCGATCGGCCTCCTATTGTTGATGATGTCCAAGCTTGTGTTCATGGGCTCCTTCTCGCTAGTCAGAATGAGGCTCTCTCTCAAGATCTTCATCTCTGGGTTTCCTCTAATCGTCTCTCCTTAAACTCCTCCAAACCCAACTTATTTGACTTCGCGTTATACAGCAGCTCCAAAAACTTTACTATGCAATACTCTCTGAAAGGTTTCCTTTTTTTACCTTTTCGCCTAGCGTCTGAGACCTAGGCGTCACCCAGATAGTTATCATACATTAAGGCCTACTGAACACACTGCCAAGAGTTTGATCGCTTTTCCTACTTCAATCTAAGACGTCTCAGGGCTATTCGCAAATCTGTCTGATCTTCGACCTTTACCTCAGTTGTCCACGCTTTCCTCTGCTCTCGGTTAGACTACTGTAATTCACTCCTCGTTAGCCTCACTAAGGTTCGTCTATCTCCTCTACAGTCTGTAGTCTATCTCCTCTGCAGTTTATCTGTACTTAACACAGCTGCTAGACTGATAGACCGTCATTCTCGATTCTCCCATATCTCTACTTCATTGGCTCCCTCTTCTTGCCCGTATACTATTCAAAGTTCTCATTTTAAACTTAAGTCTCAATTGAGTCTTGCCCAGAAGTATTTTTGCGATCTCACTCTTTGACCCCTCTCTGCCACTTCGCTCCGTCTGCTTCGATCCTCTGATCGGCTTGGTTTCTTTGTTCCCCGCATCTGCCTATAGGGCTCAATCCAGATCCTTTGCCTGAATAAGTCCCTCTCTATGGAATAGACTTCCCCTTCGGGTCTGCTCCACGATCCTCGGTCGGGAATGATGAGTCGAGACCCAAACTATGATACAGTAGGGCAGATATGGAAAAATAAGAGAGTAAAGCAAATTAATAAGAATCTTACGAGGTAATAAATAAGATATTCCTCCATGTTTTAGCAATTTTGGTAGATGTGTTTTTAGTGTGTTCTTTCCAAGTTCAAACATCCAACCATGCATACATATTTACATGCATACACGCATAAATACACATATATATATATACATATATATATATATATATGCATACATACATACATTCATGCGTGCATGCGTGCACACGTACATTCCTACATACGTAGATATTTTGTGGTATGACGCATCCGCTAAGTATTATAAATTATTCGTTAGGGGATCAATGTAATCCCACATCGAAGCATCAAGAAGGTCTGAACGACGCAGAGTAAGACATTCCTTCACGTTTTTGGGACTACAGTATATAACGAGAAGAAATGGCGTGTTTCGAGCAGTTTTAGAGTTCTCGTGAGTCGGAAAGAGATAGTTGGATATAAAGAATTTGAGAGAGAGTGCTGCCCGTGGTGAACCTGGTCTTAGATGAAAATGAGCTGACACGAATCGATATGCTAGACATCCATATGCACGCATACAAGTAGGCTATGTATGCAAGTGTGCATGCATGCTTGCATGCATGTATAGGGCCTACGTAGCCTATGCATATTTTTGCATGCATTCATGAATACAAACATGCAGTGACGAAGCTGAATTTAATATGCACATATTGAAAGCTAAGACACAACTTATATACAGAGAGAACCGCACATTGTGTCTCGCTCGTTGTGTGAACGCTCATCGTGTCTTGCAGTTGACGGAAATATTGTATACAAATCGCTTACAGAAACCTCAGAAATTGCTGAAACCAAGCAGTGTGAGCCAAAGAGCTTTTGTAATTGCTTTTGCTATTCGATGCATTGGTTGCGTGTGAACACAGAGCACTGTTTGCAACAGCGTGTAAACCCTTTAAATATTTAAACATGTTAACAGATTTTTGGGACAACAGTCACTTCTGGCTTTGCTGTCGTAGCCGCAATCATACAGCTGTCTGTAGCTGCTGTTGGACTTTCCAGGGACGTCGATTATTACAGTTGCCAAAAATGGTGCTATCCATTCAAACCAAGTAGTTCATGCCCTTGTAACCTCGATGATTGGGTATGAAAGCCTTCGATTGAAATTCAGCTTATTCATCAATATCGTTTTGAACTTTATCACCTTCGTTTCTTTAACTCCGCTGTTTTCTTCTGCCGCGCGATAACATTATAGGCCTATTGGATAAATTGTGTAAAAATTGCAAAATATCTTGACGCTCTTTTAATCATACACACATATTTGACGACAAAAAATGTTCATTTGGAGATGCTTTCCTAAATAATTATTAAACATTCTTAAGAATAAGCAATATGATTTGAACAAAGTTGAACATATCTAGGCCTATATATGAACATAGGCCCTAATTAATTTTAACCAATCGGATATGTCATCCAGATATTAAAGTTGTACTTAGAGAACATCTTAGCGCACATTCTAAGCTTGATTAATAATTTAGATGTTAGTTAATTCTTGATTTCGTTGAAATTATTATAATAATAGGTCTTTATGAAAAACATTTGCTAGTATATCTTTTCCGACATTCCATTTTACACACTTTTGTGTATTTTCAAAACTCAGATTGCTCAACTGACCTATTGGCTAAAAAGCAGAAGTACCAAAATGTTTACAAAACTTCATTAGGCTTAAATATTCAAAAAGTTAGCAAAAAATTTCGCAGTCAATTATGCTTGTGCATAATGTGCCTTTACCACAGATTTTACGAACTGCATTCGATGAATGATGAATGCAAGTCATTCTGCACCTAATGTCTTGTGCAAAATTAACAGCCATGTAGGTCACTGCTTGAACTTTTCTCTGTCCGTCCTTTCTAACTATGTAATACTGTCTGTAGGCTATATCCTAGTCTGCCATTTCTCGTAAAGTGTCTATGTATTTTCAATAATAAGATAACAGATAATAGAAATGAGATACCAGCTGTGATTTCGACACAACTACTCTTCGACTGTATTGCTAAAGTTGCCATTTGTTAATTACTGATTATACAGGCAGTCCAGTTAGCGGCCCCGTTCTTATGGTTGGATTAACCTGTAGGCCTAGTTGTATTCCATTCAAGTTCGTAGAACCAATGCTTTTTGAACAATAATCGATTCGTTGAGTTCTTTTTGCCAGAAACAGCTATTTCATTTGACTTGATTTAAAATGATTGATTTCATTTTAACAGGAAGAATCTTCTATTGACGCCAATAGTACGATGGTTTTCGCTGCATCGATGGCACTCATCTGTGGAATATGGCTCCTTCTTGCTGGCTGCATCGCTGTCCGCAGAAAGCAAACCAGCTTTCAGGTTAGACAGAGAGCTACAGATCGAAATATAGATTGACAGACAAGCAAACACAAAGAGATAGACAGAGAGATAGAGAGATAGACAGATAGATAGATAGATAGATGGATAGACGGATGGATGGATGGATGGATGGATGGATGGATGGATGGATGGATGAATGGATGGATGGATGGATGGATGGATGGATGGATGGATGGATGGATGGATGGATGGATGGATGGATGGATGGATGGATGGATGGATGGATGGATGGATGGATGGATGGATGGATGGATGGATGGATGGATGGATGGATGGATGGATAGATGGATGGATGGATGGATGGATGGATAGATGGATGGATGGATGGATGGATAGATAGATAGATAGATAGATAGATAGATAGATAGATAGATAGATAGATAGATAGATAGATAGATAGATAGATAGATAGATAGATAGATAGATAGATAGATAGATAGATAGATAGATAGATAGATAGATAGATAGATAGATAGATAGATAGATAGATAGATAGATAGATAGATAGATAGATAGATAGATAGATAGATAGATAGATAGATAGATAGATAGATAGATAGATAGATAGACAGATAGACAGATAGACAGACAGACAGACAAACAGACAGACGAGAGATGACCAGACGTGTCATATTCCTCTAATGAGGGACTGCTAGGCGGTAACGTTATCGTGCATGCGGACGCTACCGCTCGTCGTCGCTCCACAGTCTACACTATCACCACAGTGTCTCTCTGACACTCTGAACATGATGCCATCTGTCAACTTTGGATGGAACTCCGTTGATTAGGCAGTGTTTGTGTGCGCCACTGGAGACTCTTCTAGATTTCTGAGCATTGTTTTTCTTCATGACATGTCTCTGATTTGATGGCATTTAACATTATAATTATAGACTTGCCCAGGCAGCCATTTGTGTGTATTTAAAAGAAGCAGCAGTAAGTGTCCGGATACATACAGCCATTCATATGTTGGTTTGTTACTTAGGTTGCTTCAACGCCAGATCAGTTCGTTTCGGATGCATCACAATCCAATATTCATCAAGCCATTCGAAATGAACAGGTGGTTTTATGCTTCAGAAAAAAGTTTCATCTCTCCCGTTAAGTCTTTTCCTTGATCTATGTTGTAGTTGTAACATGACCTTTGTATAAAGCGTCTCACGATTTGCTCGCAAGAGCTTCACATTTTGCTACCATCCACACGGAAACGGTTGAAAATGTTGCATCTGGTAGTTCGAAGTCAAAGTTTATGACTAGGCTATATCGTATGTCTGGCCCTACCCTGATGACTATATTGGTCAAAGTAATATTAGACCAATGGCTGTCACCGGTTTTCAACAGTGAGAATTACCACTGAGGTGCAATCGTTAGTATCTTTACTCTTATTGACTCCTATAGAATTTAGCCTCTTATAAAGACAAACAGACGTTTAGCATTTGTTGTCCACCTTGTACTAAATAGCCTAAAGTACATTAAGTAGCCTAATACCCATTAGAAAATTATTGTTGCCGTATTGTCGCTCATTTAGGCCTACTCGTGAGGCAATAAGATAAGCATGAATTAGTCTACCTAAGGTACAGTAATTCTTTGGCAATACTTTCGGTGAAGCGTAGCTTCATATCTCAATGTATGTGCTTGACTTTACCTTAGACTCTTTTTCTTTACAGATGCACTCTACATCCGTTCAGCACGTGCAGCAACAGCAACACCAACTGCACCATCGGCACCCCAACACCATCCATCCACCAATGTCTTCTCAGGTACGTGAACATCACGAAGTTCCAATCGCGATGCGGAACACTTTACAGGACTTGCATCGACAAACAACAATCTTCGCATCCCCCAAAAGAAACTAGCCTCAACGCCTGTGATGAGTTCCTTTGGAAAAGGCGCCATACACATTTGAAACTATAATAACAATTAGCATGGTGCTAAAATGGAATCAATTTGGCTGACAATTGCATACTCATATCTATATAGTAGCAGTCTCAGTTTAGCGACAGTGTGTGATAACAAAGATCATTTAGCGTCGCCCTCTTCCTTCATCCAGACTTGGGACTGGCACTGTCAGAGTACGAACAGTGGTGAAGTTTCTCTTGACACTTGACATAACACCTTTTGGACACATTAAAAAAGGTTTCCGTGAAGTTCACTGTCGATCTCTAATGGAGCCACCTCAGGCACCCTGTGAACATTGTGTTAATGGTTTTTTTTAAATTCTCGCTAATTAAGTACGCCTAACTTACATATCGCCTCATGAGAAGAATTTGGCAATTTTATAATTTTTTGATTTTCTTGAATTCGCGAAAACATTTTAGAAATGCTTCGATATAGAACTAAGGCATATATGTGACGTCGGCCGAGAGAAGGGACAACTTGTCGGGTTCTAGATCAGCCGGAAAATGGGTTTTTCGTAATATCGTGATAAATGATTTTTGCGTCTCATTACTGCACCTGAAGCTAATAATCGCTGGATATCGATATTACTCCACATGATGTACTAAGTGTGACGAATAGCGGCTGTAGGCCTAATTATGCTTGGGCCCTGAAAGAGTGGTTAGACCCTTTGCACCTGCAAATAGGCACTTATGAGTGCGCGCCTAGTTGTAGGCTATTTAGGTAGGCCTCCAACTGACCAATTACTGATCAGGGCAGGTGGTCCACCGGAAGTGTGGGCGGTAGGAAACGCGGGAGCGGATTAAGTTAAAACAAGGCAGTCAATGTTTAGCTCTTGTGCGAGTAAGGAGGTTTCGAGGCTCTGCTCAGTGGAAAGAGGACATAGGCCGATGTTGCGTCTCGACGGACTGAGATTTATAAACGTGTGTAATATATAGTGTAAATAGTAGACTTTGTTACTTTTGCGTCGATGTACGTATTCGAATGTTGTTTTGCTTAAATAAAACTTGGACAAATCTTCACACTAAGGCCAAAACTCTGGTATTAACGCATAGGGTAGAGACAGTTTAATATTTATAGGCGATTTCCCGCCAACTGATATTTTATATTTTCTCTCAGAAGCTCATAAATGTTGGGCCAAACGTTCTGAAATTTTTACCCTGATTTTCTGATGGCATAAGCTTATGGAAACTGGTAATAAGTCCATTCCCGACAAGAGTCCCTTCTCTCGGCCGACGTCACATATAGGCTATATATGATTATTTAGTCTACCTTTGTTGCACTACATCCATCACCGTAGGGTCAAAGAAAGACATCAGAGGATTGATGTTTTGATAACTTAACTCAATAAATTGTTTTATTGTATAGGTTGTGCAAATGCCAGCTGCATACATTCCGTTCGAGACGATTACCACCTCAGCGATTCCAAATCAACAGGTTGGTTTTTCTTCGCAGAACACTGATTTACTGTGCGGTGTATTTCTCTTGGCTGTGGCGTTCCACAGATCACGTTGACAGCCGCTACTAAAGGTCACGCAATGTTACGTTACGACTAGCAGCCAAGAACAGATTTGGCTCTAGAACGAAGTTCATGTACTCTATGCAACATCTTCCATTACCACATTTATGTAGGCCCATAATGTTCGGTATTTACAGTATAGCAAGTACAACTTAACAAGTATACATGTCCAACATTTCATAATGTGCATACTTGCAAAGTTTGTGGGTTATTGACTATGGGTAATTTTCCTCGAGCTATTGTCCACGGGGCTTATTGGCTGGAGGTTATTACCCGGGGTATTGTTGCCCAAGGACCATAATTATCATCCTAGAGACGACTTTTAGTCTTCACGCTTCATCCATTGTTCTTCCATATTCTTTCGAGCCTAACAACCGCAGCATTTGTCTTCTCTTTACGTATATTTACCTCCTTCATGCAATTTCCGTCCGCTGTTACCGAGGTAACAGAATTCATCCTACTAGACCTATAGAAAAATTCATATTCACCTTATTGTGATTCGTTTACACGAGCGGTGATAAGCTAAACAAGACTTATTCAAACTAAGGTTAGAACACGTTTAAGCAGTGACATCGGTCATAATCGCAGGAGTTGTACTGGCATTAACTTTTCATTGTGTTCTCTTTACAGATGCATTCTATACCCGTCCAGTACGTTCAGCAGCAGCAGCAGCAACCTATGCCATTGAACCATCCGCAATCCAACACCATCGCTCCACCAACATATCAGTTTCATGAAAATTATGAATCTTCAAAGTACGACGATCGCGATGTGGAAGAGGTTTAGAGTTCTTATCGGACAAAAGCCTTTCTCCGCATCCTAGGGAGAAACTGGAATGAACATGAGACTCAATACAAAAATTGTAGTTACAATTACAATTGGCTATGAAGGAATAATTTTGACCTCGCATTGTAGATTTTATAGTAGCCTGTGTTAATCTTGTTTCTATCACATCAGGTCAATACGTCACATCAGGTCGGCTCTAACTAAGAATATGTCTCAAACTATAGCCTGTTCACTTGTATCCTCTTTGTCTTGATTATGCTAATTCCCTATTTGTGGGTGTCTCAGACCTTGAACTCAAAAGGCTGCAACGAATCCAAAACTTCTTAGCTCGTGTAGTGATGCGTGTCCCACTACGAACATGCTCCTCAGTCCTACTCCATGATCTGCATTGGCTTCCTGTTGAATACAGAATAAAATTTAAATTGGCCTGTTTGACCTAAAAGTCCCTCAGCACCAGCACACCTACCTACATTCATGCACTGCTAACTCCTTACATCCCTCCTCGTTGCCTGCGATCATCAAGTACAGGTCTTCTAGCTGAGCCACGATGCAGAACAGTTATGGGTTCTCGTGCATTCCACGCCTCTGCTCCAAAGGAATGGAATCAACTACCACTCTCTCTTCGTAGCTCAAATTCACTTCCTTCCTTCAAAAAGCGACTCAAAACTCGCTATTTCTCCTTGGCTTTCAAGGATTTGGAAACCTAAGTGCATCTTCACCTGGCGGCTGACTATCCACTAGGCCGGATCATAAATTACAAAATATTGTCATATTTCTGAGAGAATATCCATTTACTGTCTCTTAGGTACACTGATTCCATTGCTGCAAACCATTTGTCTCTACTACTTTGCTCTACTTTGCATTTTTTCCTTAGAAATTTCTGAAAAGTTCACTAAAAACGCTAATTTGTCAGATATAATTTTCTGTACAATCGTTCCAGAACAAGCAACTTACATCAACTTCTGAATATGGAATATGATTCAGAAACAATATGGCATTAGTACAATGTAATAGAAGACTTTTATTAAATTTTTCTGAATTGAGACTTTGTATCGAAGTGAGGCATCACTTTGCGGCGTTCCTGGAGAACGCGAATATAGCCATCACGTCTATCGTGACCATAAACTTTTGTTGCTGATTCCGTTACAACTTTAACTAAACGCTCAACAGCTTGGTTATGGCATGGAAATGGCTGAATGTCGATAACATCGTCTGTATCTGACGAAAGCCACGCTGAGATTTGCGCAGTTGAAATGTGTTTGGTCAAAACGGGTTCCAAGCGAGGCGTTTTTTGCCAGTCAATCAGCTCGTCGTAGCTCTTCGCTTGAAATAGTATCTCAGGTAATTGGAATTTACGGTTCGGTACTTCATCTTCACGAGCACGTAGAATTCTTTTCATAGCAAGCCTACGTATATGTTTACGATTGTCTTTCAGCATAGCAACAAGGATGCCCTCAATATGAGCCGGATAGCTATTGCGCTTCAAAACCTTTTGAACTAAAATTCTGTACCGGACAGGAAGAAATCTGGATGTTTCTATCATTTTATAATAGTGCGGTGCAGCGTCCCAGCATTTAGAATTTCTCTTAATGTCAAACCAAACAACTGCATAAGAATTCACAATGAAGGAAACTAAGACTTTAAATTCCTTCGAAGGAACTTCTGTAGATATATAAAGCCGCAGAACGCGGTTGGCAAGTGTCAACCACCTTGCATGGTTTAATCGCCCGGGCATTCTGGAATCGAAATTCTTTGGCACAATCCCAGTCTTTACTACATTCACAATTTCAAAGAAGTACAGTTGATCGCTGCTCAGCAAATGTTTATCGCAACTAATAGGTTCACCAACAATTACGCCGAAGTTAACTAGAGGTTGTTGCAACGACTTTGAAATAGATTTCCCGATTGGCCCGTTAAATGAATGTGGTCCAGACATTGGACCATCCAAGGAAATAAAGAGATGTCGCAAAGGCAGCTCGTTCAGATGTAGAAGACAAATGGACCAGTGAAGTGGACGACCAAGTTCAATTTCCATTCGACGTATAACTCCATTGTTGAAACCAGTGTTAACGTTTGTTGAATCTGAACCAATACAAACAAGGTTGGTGCAGTCGACAGTATCAAGAATTGATTCTGTAATGGATTTGGCTGATCCACTTGAAGGCGTACAATGACCGACATACCTTGATCCTGGTTCTGATAATATTGAAATGTGTTCCTCAGAAACGACAGTTTTGCGATTCCCTACAATTTTTAAAGTCTGATCTTTTCTTCCATCAAAATACAGTCCCGAAATTCTGCAATCATTGTCTTTATATGCTGATCTCAATGATTTCCGTTCTCTGCGAATCTTATTCCGATCAACTGGTCCCATTTGTTCAAAACCAAAATCAATCAGAGTTGCTGATACTATAGCAGCAACTGCTCGATCTGATACGCCAAAGCCATCTGCCTGCAGGGCAACATTTCTTAAGCCACGTTTCTTGAGACGAGGAGTTTCAGGTATTTCATCCGATATGTCGTCTGGAATATTATCTGATACACAAGAGAAAGATGTTTCAGTTTCAGTTTCTGAATCGTTCGATGTTCTATCTGAATCATTACATAATTGTTCAGCAGTTCTCACACATTTCCTTTGAAATTCATTCTTTGACTTTGAATATAGATCTAATTTTCGCTTTAGCCGCTTCTCGCGAAGAGCAGAGGCCTTCTTATCAACACCAGCTATTCGGCCTACCCGAACAGTACGCTGATCTGTTAGGAAATCGCGCTCAGGTACTGGTACCTTTAGATTCAATGGGCAACAGCAAGATGAAAACTGTATGCATTTACAAGAACATATATCAAACAATGTATCAAGATTTCTTTCTAGTTCTTCTCGTTTTAGTGTAGCAGACTTCGATCGGATCACTTTCTGAACCTCACCTATATATTTCTGTAACTGTAATTCTATTCCTCGAAGAGTTATCGTAGGAATTGACGATTTAATCCATAATTGCACAAGTTTCTCTGCCAATCTCTTACAGACAGATGGTAGAGGTTCTGTCCCATAACTCTTCTCCCATAAATACGCTTTGCCCACATCTTTGTGTGTTGGCAAAGAAAAAGTGAGTAATTCACGAGCGTCGCCAAAAAGGATATGACGATTTCTTGCAGCAACAGATCTTGATAACATAATTGGTAACAATTCTGAACAGAATATCAAATAATTTCAGTAAATACGATAAGCAGTTAGCTTAAATAAAGAAATCAGCTCACCAAACCGGAAATAAACATTGAAAAAAGTAAGTAAGCAAGCATAGGCTCCCGTGAAGCTATTTTTGCGAAACAAAACTAACACGATTTTCTAAAAACGTAAAAATGCAAAGTATATTCGAATTTCTATTAACTTCTTTCATCTGTACAGTAAACAACGCCATATAAGGCCACTTTTCCGAAACTCTTAATGCAAGTTAATTTTTATGATCCGGCCTACTATCCACGCCTCAGATTCACATTTCGGTGTGACCTTGCGCGCGTTACAAATATAATTATTTATTTATTTACTACTACTACTAATAATAATAATAATAATAATAATAATAATAATAATAATAATAATAATAATAATAATAATAATAATAATAATATATATCCGTTTCTTTATATGTTAATGTATACTTGTGTATCCTGGCATTTACTGTAATAATTTTTAAGAACTTCAAAAGCCTCTTCTGGGCCAACCTAAGTGTTGCTAAGGTCTATTAACACCAAAGCGATCTCCATAAAAAAAATGATGAGAACTGGAAGAGTAAGCCCTGCGTGCACGTCGAACTCCGCCAGTGGAGGTCAACGGAACGGTTAAGCCAAAAATTTAGTACTTTCTAAAGAACCACTGCTTGAGAATTGTAATTTTATATGTTGACGTATCTTAAAGGTTGGAATGGACAATCAACAAAAGTGTTAAATGTCATAGTTGTTGGCACTCCTCGCTTGGTTGATCCGCAAACACGACCACAGCAAGCTAACGACAGACGCCTTTGAAATTATTCGGTTGATAAAAAATGTTGCGACCCAATTTGTTACTGAATATATGCGAACAATGCTGTATGGTCTTTAAACAACTGTTTTGACATGAGTGCAATTACTTCAATAATATTGATCGAGTCCAGATGACCAGTAGCCCAGTAGCCTATAGCACAACTTAGCTTCTTAGCCGTTTCTCAAAAGACAAATGGCATTATCTCATGCTGAAAAATTTGAAGAGTTTTGTTGTGATTTCAATGTTGGAAAATCCACTTTCTTATGAAAAATAATATTGTAATGTAATTAGTTAATTATATAGCGCCGCTCACACTTGTGGTCATTCAGTAGCGTTACGAGTAGGTCGCAGGCTGTTTGACCAAATAATTATACCTAAGTTCGTTCATGGAGTTGGCAGTTCCCACCATGGCTAGGCCCACAGTGAAGAGTTACGGCTATGAGATCAAATTAATGTCAACAAAAGCTAGTCAATGAAACAGTGAACATCCAATTTGGCAGGTCACAGCTGTCAAAGAAACTATCGTAGGGCGATCCTGCAGGGTCACTCTATTTGACAAATGTAATCTGTCGCGTTGTGTCAAAGAAGACCGCAAACTACTTTTTATGAAAGTATGAAGACAATTTAATGCCCAAACTATAAAGAAAACAGAAGACCACGTCGGAGCAAACACACTGGTAGGCTATGTGCACACGATAAACACAACGCACCTACACCATAATAATAATTATTATAGTGAAGACGCCTAATAATGGTTTTGAGAGTCTGAGTATTGTGGTATAGTAACGCAATGTAACGAAATTCGAGCTGCCTTCTAAAACTCAGTTCAAGCTAATTTTACTAGCTATGTTCATAGGAACTTAGGAATCTCCAAAGGCATCTGAGAGTAGTAATTGGTGGTCAGGCTAACTCAAAACACTGCACAACACGCTCTAGCAATACACGTGAGGCAGCCCTGACCAGAACGGATAGTTCGAGTAGTAGGACTGTGAATCGCATCATCACATCTATAACAAGCCAGATTTCCAATTTATTAGTACGACATCGCGCGTATAGGTTTTTGCCACACACACACACACACACACACACACACACACACACACACACACACACACACACACACACACACACACACACACACACACACACACACACACACACACACACACACACACACACACACACACACACACACACACACACACACACACACACACACTCACATACACACACACACAAATGTAAGCCTATACATAGGTACATAGTAAGTGACCTTTGACTTAAGCTGAAAGACATTAAGCTTTTTTATCTGTGCTATGTACAATTATGTGCAATTTTAGTTGATTTTTTAACTCACATGCTTGTATCACAAAGTCAAAGATGCGAAACTCCAAAGGGCATAGAACTCTTTGACTAAATCTGCAACTAGTACATGTAAGTGTAACAATGTAAACGCATAAACTTATAATGCTTAAGTATTTGCATTGGCTTCCTGTTCGGCATAGATACATTTAGCATACGGGATGTTGCTCATGAAACATTGAACTCTGGCTAACGACAATTATATTTAATAGTATTCCACAGACTTATAATAATTGAACCTAATGATCTGATCGTATTTACCTGGTGGACAAAGACTAGAAGTGTTATCGGTGAACATGGTCACTTGATCTAGATTTTGGAATTCTCTCTCGGTATATGTTCCTTCTGCTCACTCGATTATGCCATTTATTCTCAACTCAAGACATACCTTTTCCTAATTACTTTAAACCATAGACTGTTTCTCTGTCCTGTGGTCTAATCTTCTGAGCAGTGACCTAATTGCGGCATTGGTTGGTGTGCTTTACATTAGCACCGGCACGATATAGGTTAATTTATAATAGCTGATAATATTAGTTTGGTCAGTGTGATTCTCGCTAACGATAACGATAACGAAAATGTTCGTTAACGAAAATAAAATGATTTCGTTAACGATAACTATAACTAAAAATATAATTAACTATAACTATAACGAAAATAACAATTACGAAAATTCATCTTTATTTTTGTTAATACAAAAAATAAAAATAGGAAGAGCAATATGGGCGATTCGACATATATGAGAACTAAAAATGCGCTATTTTTATAATGCAATTTATCAGTTGCTGTGGAAACTCGTGTATTCATGAAGCTGAATATACCCATGCTTCAAGGCTTTCATAGCTCTGAGCAAATTGTGAAACAGCGTGTTAATACGCACAATTTTGCTTATAGCCTTGATTATTGTAACTAAGTAGTAACTAAAATTAACTAAAATAAAAATCCATTAACTATAACTATAACTATAACTAAAAAATAATACTAACTATAACTATAACTAAAATAAAAAACCATTAACTATAACTGTAACTATAACTAACATAAAATCTGCAAGGAGAATCACACTGAGTTTGGTGATGATACGAGGTTTTGACAACATGCCACTATCTCTGATTTGGTGTACGGGCGTTTACAAATTGTAGATTAAAGTTCAATCTTTGATAATTGCATATGCCAATAGCAAGTTAAGTGTTTGTCGGTCTTAAGAATGATCGCTATCTACGTACCATAAAGTACTCATTAAATGTGAATTCAACGTGTCGCCCTCATGACTCACACTCCAACTCACGTCTGTCTGCCTCTATATATGCATCTATGCATGTCGGTCTTTGTGTTTGCCGCTAGATTATGCATGTATACAAATACGTTTGAGAACTTTGAGTGGATATGTGCGTATTGTATTGTATTGTATTTGAACACTTGCTATAGCGCCTCTACCAGATTGCCCATTCAGAGGATTGAGGGCTACCTCCCGCCCCAGCTGCCAGATGTAGTCTGTATGATGGAAGAGGCAGACAATCCAGGCAGTAATCTGGAATTCAAACCATGTAATCTGTTTTACCGACCTATTTCTGGAATTCTCTCTCTGATCAATAGCTCAAGTCATCCTTCTCAACTCAAGGCTAACCTTTACAAATTGTTTTTCCACCGTAGTATGCCTCCCTGTCTAAAGGAACTGATCTTATGATTACAGATTGGTTCAACGCTGCGAATTAGACACCAGAATGATATAAATTACTTATTACAGTAACAGTGTAGCTTCATGTGAAAATTTTATGGTTGAACCATAAACTTCAATCGCGCTATATCGAACTTTTTCATTTTGTTGCCGCTTGTCAGATACCATAAACTGAGTCTAATCTGTGTTCATTTTCAGACGGTTTGACGTCATCCAGATGCTCAAGTCTGAGATGCATGTCAACAGAAAGGCGGACTTTATTAGAAGATAACGGGATCTGTGTGCTGATGCAATTGTGTCATTATCATAGAATAAATTGGTTGTGTAGAGTTGAAGAGGTTCTGTCGCTGCACTCTCCGCAAGTGACAGCCTGACAGGCCCATGAGGGGACCATGCATTGACCATTGAAAGAGACAGCCTGCGTGAGGTATACTCTAGGAATCCTCTGAAGAAAGAGAGGACTGAACACTCGATGCTAAACGTTGTTGCCGCTATGTCAAGAAATACACATACACGAGTACATATATCTACATGTATGTGACCATGTATACATAAATGCATGAATGTGTGTATATAATATATAGGCTACATACAATATGATTGCCTATAAAATAAACACAGATCACAGTAGTCGATCTCCAGTGTAGGCCTATCTGTTGGCCAAACCCATTGCGCAGGCAGTTGTTGATAAGATGTTAAAATTGTCACACGGCTTGTTGAACTTTAGTATTAAGACTGACGTCACTGACTAAATAGGTTGATTGAATGCTTTGACGCAATATAGGCGTATTTGCGTATAATTTTTTGCTCTAGATCACAAAACGTTATTTAAACACGTAGTCTCCAGTCTGTACACACAGACTCAGAGCGCACAACAAGTCTGAAAACGTGTCGTCCAATAATATCTAGGCGTATGTTGGACAACTGAACAAAAACGGTAAGTATGAAATGTTATCTCTGCGTTTTAGAATGGTTCAACTGACCTGCTGAGATGGATTCGCGACTTAATGAGAAGATAATTATACCAATGAGCTTACTTTAACCGAGGCTAATCGTGGACATTTAAAGCGTTAACAATAGCAGAAAAGTGACTGGTACTACGGTATAAGTAATATTTTTTTTTATCCCAATGAAGCATGCGAATGTCCACTACCACAAAAAACTACTACGAATATATTACAAACGTAACTCAGAATTTCAAAGCCAAGAGCTCCACCCAACTTCGTAGTTCAACTTGGCGACCTTGCGCATTCAGTTTTGTCTGGCGTAAATATAGTATTATGGGATGGTAACTGTAACTGAATCAAGAATTTATATTGGAGGACTTTTTAAGAAATAATCAGAGGAGCTCTCTACGGTAGACTATAATGTTCAGTGTAAAAAAGGAACTCCATGATCCCATCATTAAACACAACAATGCCCCCAAATGTATAAAATTCAGCAGTGCAGGCCCATATTCACACGTGAAGCCAAACCAAATACATTCATCTATAGCCCACCAAAGTACACTCATCTATAGCCGACTGGTGGCATCATGTTCATAATCTTTTAAAGGACAGTACATAATCGTGAGTTCGAGGAGTCACAATATTTAATCGAACACCCAGAGTCTTATTCCGCTGTCCCCATCATTAGGCATGGAAGTCGGAACCCCACTCCGGTCGTCTTCTGCCACTGCAGCAGGCTTCTGCACACAACTTACTGGACGGTCCCTAAAGCAGGCAACTGGATTGCCTCTGACTATCTCCAAAGGATTTTTCAATCTGTGTGTTTAGAGATGGAGCGACGTGATTCCTTTTGATAGCCAACAATCGAACGCAACTGAAATCTGAAGCCCCACATGACAACGTTATATGACTCCTCGGCCCAGAACTATCCGGACAAAAAAGGCGGGCTTCATCAAAGCAGCTACCAATTGGGAAGCCTAAGACTACATTAAATATTTGAAGTAAAAATGTGGACAATGATATGCGAATTATAGATGCCACACTAAAATAAAGACAGAGGTGTTGCTGAAAATATTTGAGACGTCAGCCTTTTTGTAGTTAACTGATTTCTGCAGAGACCAGAAAGCAGTGAGGCTCGCTGAAGAGAGGATATTTAACCCATAAGCAAAAGATTTTAAAACATGACTTGAAAATAGTGAATAGTGTTCAAACGTAAAAAGCATTATTGTATCATTATTAAATTTACACACCGACTTGAACTATGCAATGTTTGAAACGCTTTGCAGCCGACGAAATGAATAACTCCACGCAGAACGGTGCACCGGTATTTGTTGCACCGACTCCAATTGTCGACCAAAGAGTATACTACACATCTCCAGATTCTGCCTATCCTCAGATGTATATTGTTTCTCAGCAGCAGCAAAAACCTGCTTCTGGCAAGTTGAATGGCAAAGTCAGCGTCATCGTGCTTGGAGTTGCTCTGCTGATCTGCGGTGTCTTATCCCAGATAGGTGCAGCCGTTGGTTTCAGATTCTACGCAAGATTATCGGAAATTGGTGTAGGAGTTTGGTGTGGATATATGGTGAGCTTGAAATAACACGCTATGATACTTGTCTTACACCTCTTTTCTGTTTTATTGTTTTACACCTTGACTGATATACTCTCTTTGTTTCAACATTGCTGAATTAGAAGTAGTAGTAGCCTAGTTATGGTTTTTATTGTGGTAGTTGTTGTAGTAGTAGCAGTTGTAGTAATAGTGGTAGAAGTTGCTGCAAATAGAAGCAGCGGAGACTTACGCTATGATACTTGTCTTACACCGACCTAGCATTCGGGCCAAGCAATCTCTCCATGTCCATCGTATTTTGATCTCACATGGGCTTTCGGGGGTCAGGCTTCATGATGTGGTCAGGGCTACCACTATCAACCGCATGCTATACTGTTCCCAAGTATGGTGGGGCTTCGCCAGTAAGCAAACTTGACTCTCTGAGCGCGCTGGTCCGCAAGTTGGTACGCCTTGGTTTCCTACCTAAATCTTTCCCCACCTTTGAGGAACTTTGCAAAAAAGCCGATATAGACCTCTTTAGAAACATTTTAGCAAATACTAGCCACACCCTCCACGACCTTCTCCCCTCTGTCAATTGCACTGGTCATGACTTGCGACCACGCTCACATAACCGTGTTCTCCCTAGATTTGACTCCCTTACCAGGCGTGGCTTCTTAGCTAGGATGTTGTACAGTTAGACATCTGTTTTCTAATTGACTTAATTTTCTTCTAGTTGCCGTTTTCTTTGTACATAAATTATTTCTGACTTTGTATGTAAAGCGCTGAGCTTTTGCTTGCGTTTAATAAAGAAAATTCTTACTTACTTACTAACTTACTTACGGGAGCTGTAGGGTTGGTGAATGGAGTGTGGTAGTAACAGAAGCACCAGTAACAATATGTCAGTTAGACAATACTAATCCTATTAATAAATAAGTCTACCACCGTAGTAAAATTGTAAAAAAAATAACCGTTTCTATCTTTTAGTTTACTTAATTGAATTAAATTTGTTTGCACTTTAGTTTGTGGCTGCTGGAGCTGTTGCAATTGTCGCTGCTCATCATGGAACCAAAAAACTGGTAGGAGTACCATGATCATAGCTATGTTAACCAACATGTTTACAGTTAAGCGAGGTCATAATTATGTCTTAACATTGTTATAATGCGCCTGCTCAATCTTACATAACACTGATTATAGTACATCAAAATTCTAATACGCTGTTTTGAGTTTTTTTAGATAAAATGTGTTAAGTGTATTTAAAAGCAATAAATGTTACGGCAAACTCAAATTACATTAGCCACGTATTTTTAAAATTGGAAATACATGAATAGGGCATCTTTCCTTACTGTTTACTATAATTATTTTGTCTAGTTCATGATCTACCCGAAGTCGTGTTATTATGAAAGTATTTTCGGCTCATCGTGTTAACCGATATGTGATAAGGCCCAACAGAAACATTATATCACACTGCAACGTTGAGTTTATATCGCCTCAAGTTTGGCGACCAAAGATTATCATTCCACAATGACGACGAAGATGCAAACGGCGATGATAGGATCATACGGTGCCCAGAAATGCAACAACATTATTTATTATTACGTACATACATACATACATACATACATACATACATACATACATACATACATACATACATACATACATACATACATACATACATACATACATACATACATACATACATACATACATACATACATACATACATACATACATACATACATACATACATATTCATACATAGTACATACATACATACATACATACATACATACATACATACATACATACATACATACATACATACATAAATACATACATACATATCCATGCATTCATAAATACATACATGAATATATACATACATTCGAACATGCATGCATGCATGCTTAGATAAATACACTCATGCAGAGCGTAAGTCCAATGAAAAATGTGCTCAAATGGAAAAGCTAAGACTTATATCAACAACAGGACGTCCGATTGTGGCGCGTTCATGGTTGAATGCTCATTGTCTCTTATCGTTGACGGAGAGAATGTATGCAGTAAGAATGTTATTCAGTGGCATGTATGCACTGTTGGTCAGCTATCTGTGGACTTACTCCGATTCAGTGTCCGCGCTGTAGTCGGGAGCGCCTCTGAGTAGAAATCTTGAAGGGGCGCTATAACAAGTGCTCATACATACATACGTACTTAATAATTATATCGCCTATATCTCCCCCTCCCCCGCAAAAAGCCTCACAAAAGGCTGGAACCTGATAGTGTGAGCCAAAGAACTGTTGTAAATACTTTCACTATTCAATGCATTGATGGCGTGTGAAGAAAGAGAGCGGTTTGCAACGGCGTTGTTAACCCTATTGCACATTTAAACGTGTTGACAGATCATTGCGACAACAGTCACTTCTGCTTTAGCTGTCGCAGCCGCAGTCACGCAGCTGACTGTAGCTGCTACTGGACTTTTAAGAGACGTCGACTACTTCGATTGCTACAGCTGGTGCTATCCATCCACCCCATATTATCCATGCCGCTGTTACACCGATGATTGGGTATGAAACACTTCGACTGAAACCTAGCATTTGCATTATTAATTTATTGTTTTGAACTTTTTGTCCTGGGTTTTTAACTCTTCGGCTGCGCGATCAGCCTTAATTTTGCAAAAATGGCTAAATATCTCGGCGCTCTTTTAATTATAGCCTACACAAATATTTGACGACAATAATAATTGCTCAACTGGAGATGTTTTCTAAAATTAGGCATTCATAGAAATACCTAAAGAGGAATAAATGATTTCTTAAAAGTTGAACATTGCTATGTATAAACATAATTAATTTTAACACATCGGGTATTTTATCCAGATTGTAGACTTTGATTACAGACAATTTTAACACACGTCCGAAACTTGAATAATAATTTAGATTGTAGTCACTTCTTGATTTCGTTAAAATAATTGTAATATGTCTTTTTGAAATTTTTTAGTCGACATATGTTTTCCGACATTCCATTCCAAAAACAATTCGCATATTCAACATCAATTTGAAAACTGTTCTCTATCGCCGTAGTTGGACTGGGAGCGCCTCTGAGTAGGTTATCTTGGAGGGGCGCTATATAAGTCCTCTGAATGAATGAATGAATGAATCAAATTGCTCGAATGGCTTATTGGCGAAAATGCAGAAGTCTCAAAATGTCTCAAAAAAACAACAGTTTACAATGAATACGGTATCGCAATTATTTATGTGTGCACCGTAAACGCAGATTTATGCCCTTCAGAACTGATAAATGCAAGATACTTTCTATGCCTAGTGCTGTTTGCAATTAAAAATTAAGCGCTATGTTGATCACTAATCTAACATTTCACTCTCCTGCCTTTCTCGCTAATTATTTCCAGTTTGTATATCCTAATCTCTCATTTCTTACCTTGACCTAGAATCGCATGCAAGGAATCCATATATTTTTAGTATCAGGTAAAAGATAATAAAACTTCGATATAAGCTGTAATTTCAAAGCGCGTAGGCCTACTATTCGGTTGTGTTGCTAAAATTACCATTGGTTAATTATCGATTAAACAGGCATTCCACTTAGCGGTCTTTTTCTTTCGATTGGATTAACCTGCAGTTGTATTCCATACAAGACTACAAGTTCATATGGAGCCAATGGTTTAAACCAACTGATACGTTAAGTTCCTTTAACAGGAAACAGCTGCTTCAGGTGACTTCATTCATTAATTATTTGATATAATTAGATTTTATTTCATTTGAACAGCAAAACTCAGCTATTGGGGCCAATAGTACGATGGTTTGCGCTGCATCGTTGGCACTCATCGGTGGAGTATGGCTCCTTGTTGCTGCTTCTATCGCTGTCCACAGAAAGCAAACCAGTTTTCAGGTCAGTCAGAGCACTACAGGTCGAAATATAGATAGATAGACATATATACGTAAACAGACAGTCAGACATACAGACAAGCAAATAGAAAGGTAGACAGATAAATAGATAAACACACAAAGAAATAGTGTGAAAATATATGGATATGTATAGTTAGACAGAAAATAGATAGATCGATCAAAAGATAGATACATGTAAATAGACCGATCGATGAGCAGACAGACACACAGACAAGCAAATAGAAAGATAGACGAATAAATCGAAGAACACCCAAAGTCATTGATAGGAAAATAGATGGATTTTGATAGAGAGACATACATGTAGATAGAATAGATAGATAGATAGATAGATAAATAGATGGATGGATGGATGGATGGATGGATGGATGGATGGATGGATGGACGGACGGACGGACAGACAGACAGTAGATAGATAGATGGCAGTAAAGAATATCGGGATCTTCAACAGCATTCCTTATATTCTACTCATCTCACTAATCATTTCAGACATTGTCCGCAATTGCTATCATTTTTGGCGAATATATTTTGTCTTAATTCAGAATTTGCTCAATAATTTCTTACGTTGTAGCCTACTTTACTCTTGCCACGCTTACGTTTCGAACTTATTCCTATCTTCAAATGCGAATTTTGTACGTTTTTCACTATACTTCTTCGTCTTGGGCTTCGAAGCTGCATTAGGAAGGCTGAACATCCTGATGGACGGCTGGCACTCATCTATGTAGCCTACTGTGTAGGCCGTTGACCTGCAATGGTGTTCATATCTCGGCAGAGGACCTCAGATTCAGATACCTCCACCGTCAGACACTGCTGAAAATACACACGTTATACGTAGGCCACTGACGACGACTCCAGCGATAGCCGGACAGGTGTAATTTTCCTTCAATGAGGAACTGGTCGACGATAACACGTTTTGTCCGTACACCCGGCGCCTCGAGAAATAGCCGGACATGCGTCATTTTCCTCCATTAAACCTGGTGTCCGGAAGCTTGGTCGTGTGCGCGGACGCTATAGACCTCCTGTAGTTGCTCTAAACTCTCGACACAGATTGGTCGCTGACGCTCTGAACATGATGCCATCATTCTGTCAATTTTGGAAGGAAGTCCGTTGATTAGGCACTGTGTGGGTGCTCCATTGGTAACTCTTCTAGTTTCCGAGCATCCGAGATGAATATGTAAAGCATTGTTGTGCTTCCTAACAAGTCGCTGTTTTTTGATTGCATTCAACATCATGTAGAATAGCACAGGCAGCAATTTTAGTGTATATTTAAAAGAAGCTATAGTAAATGTCTGGATACACACAGTCATTCAGATGTTGGTTTATTACTTAGGTTGCTTCAAGGCCAGTGGAGTTTAATCCGAATGCTTCACAACCTAATATTTATGAAAGCGATCGGAATCAACAGGTGGTTTTATGCTTCTGAAGAGAAGTTTCATTTCTTTCGTAACCTCTTCCTTTGATCTGCATTGTAACATAACTTTTGTTTATATCGCCATTCGCTGAGAAACGCTTCAAATATTCCTACCAGTTACATACATGGAATCGGTGCAAAGCTTACACTTTATAGTTCGAGGCCATTTTCTATGCTATGGAAAAAACATTTGTCTGACGACCACAATGGTTAAATCATATTAGGCTAATGGCTGCCACCAGTTTAACACAGTGAGAATAACCACTGAGGCCGATTATGGTTCAGTGAATGTTAGTTTCTTTACTCTCATTGACTCCTATCGAGTTGGGTCTCTTATAAAGACAAACCGATTTGCCGATGTGCGAAAATAAAGTATATTAAGTATAACCCATTATAAATCGTATGTTGTCCTATCGTCGTTCATTTATTCGTGAGGCAATAAGCTAAGCATGTCTTAGTCTAACTAAGGTGCAATAATTCTTTGGCTATATTTTGTTTACATTTTCTTTGCTTTGTCTACGTTTGTTTATATATATATATATATATAATATTGTTTGCATATTTGGTTTGCTGTGTCTATGTTTGTAAATATTGGTTTACAAAGGTTTCATTAACTAAAATGATTGATTGATTGAAAGCAGCTTCATATCTCAATGTATGTGCTGGAATTTACTTTTGACTCTTTCTCTTCACAGATACACCCTACACCCGTTCAGCACGTACACCAGCAGCAGCAACTGATGCCACTGAACTCTCCACATCCCATCACCATCCATCCATCAACGTCTTCTCAGGTACGTGAACATCATCACGTTCCAATCGCGATGCAGAACATTTTAGGATTTTTATTGGTAATACAAAAATCTCCGCATCCTAAAAATAAACTGGCATGAACGCCTATGGTGAGTTCTTTAGAAAAGGCGCAAGGCAAATGCGAAACACTGATAGCAACATGCTCGCTGCTATATGGGAGTCTGTTGGCTGACAATTGTAGGCTATACGCAGGCTGATTGTATATATATATATCTTGACATCTATATTATAAGGCGTACTCTGTTTACGCTGTCCTTCCGTTTGTATGTTTGTATGTATGTTTGTCCGTCATCTAAAGGCTCCGAAACGGAACGCTTTAGCGATTTACAAAATTTTACACAACATTAGGGCCTATTACGCCACGTCATGGTCAACGCGACTATTTTCAGCTCGCAATTTTATTTAACACTTTGACCGCCGGACCATTTATTAGCCGTACGCCACAGCCCTATAGAACCGCACTCACTGTTACAGCGATGTCTCCTCCACCCAATAAAATACTCGCGGGCAAAGTGGGTACCGGTCAGTTTGACTGCCGGGCAACATGAAACACGGCAGCCCTATCGTAAATTTGACACGAGGCATCCCTAGCGTAAATTTGACACGCGTCAGCCCTGTCGAAAAGCATCGACAAGCCAGGGCCAGACTCGGAATCTGAGCTATCATTACCAGAGGCAGCCTTTATTGCCAGCACGCCTATATCCGCTGTATATTTGAAGTACGAGTTAACTCGTACCTGGCGTCTCGACAATACCATTCAAGTACGAGTTAACTCGTACCTGGCGGTCAATGTGTTAAACGATATATGGACATTTTAAATTTCCAACTTTTTCGACGAGGCTATCTTATAATAGTATGGCCATTTGTCCACGTCACGCGGCTAAATATGCAATCTTACGTCACGTCATCTAATAATAATAATAATAATAATATCTTTTCTTTAATTCAGCGCCCGACAAACGCACCGCGCCGCACATTTACATGTTATGCAATTGAAACAATCTTAACTAGTTAACTACTAACAGAACAGACAGCCTGTAATACACGGCGCTAATAGCAGCCTACAAAGCAAAATCCGCCCTAACGGGGCTCGAACTCGGTACCTCTCGCACTCTTCGCCAGATGTTATCCAACGCGCCACCGGACCCCCCTTCTAGGTCAACGCTCTGATTCGCAACCAATCACGATGACCGTTGATTTCAAATCAGAAGTGGTAACGCCCACGGCAGAATTTCAATGCAACACTTTAGTGATATGAAACTTTTAACGAACGTTTTCATTTGAATTTCTATAGATCTCAACCCAACTTTATATCAACTCAAAATTTACTTTAAATTCCGATATTTGCACATTTTAAGTTTCGATGTGGTCATAGTCTGTTTCAATGCCATTTAAATCTAGCTATGCAGGAGTATATATTGCATAGAGTTATAATTAAACAATTTCAAGCCAGCGCGTAAATTCGCCAGAGGGACACACGAAAAATTTGCACATCGTTAAATTCAAATTCACGGGCGCTGACGAAGATGTCGTTAAATTCGAATACACGGGCGCTGAGGAAAACCCGGGCGAACGCCGGGTAAAAACGTCTAGTTTAATATAAACGCCTTTGGGCACTTTAAGAAAAGGTGTCCCTGAAGTTAACTGTCAATCTCTATTGTAGGGGAGAATGTCCTGCATTGGGACATGTCCTGCATTGGGACAGTGGTGGTATCTAAGCCGTGGTTATATATTATCGCGTGTGGCATCGCCCAGCGAACGTATTTTTTGATGAAATAGTGATCAGGCGTCTTTTGCTGCTAATTGAAAAGCTTTTGACAGAGATACTGCATATCTTCATTTTGAGGTCAAAAAAGTAACTTTTACTCTTACAGTCTCAGTCAATGCATTAAATATCTGGTGCTAATTTAGCCAAAAATTTCTGTGAACTATTTAGGACAGTATATTTTGAAGCATATGGTGAAATTTGGAGGTCATATGCATGTTGCCTTTTGTATTATCTGAAAAATAGGTAACCGCCCATTGATGGCCTGCATTGGGACATGCACTGATGGCCTGCATTGGGACATACCCAATACATGCCATTCATAGAAAATTAAACTTAAATAGTTCTGCTGTATATTTTATGACTTCAGTAGACGTATATTAAATAATATTTGGTGACAACAAAATATATATACTACAACTAACACTAAATTTATGCATTAAAATGAAAAAATTGACCCAATGCAGGACACGCGTTACCTACTAATAATAAGATTTTAATTCCTGGTGGATCAGAGGTACCTAGGGACAAATAATAATAATTTACTGTATATTTTGTGAAACAGAATATCATCTTCAACTGCAATATGAGCTGTTACACTCTATTGAACCTGATTAGAACAAGATCAGTTGCTTGACCCAACGCTCTCCAAGAAGTGTCCCAATGCAGGCCATAGCGGCCTGCATTGGGACGATTTTTTCCAGTGAGGAAAATACTAAATTTTTATGGTTTATTCTTGCAATAATGTAGTAGTATATATCACATTCGATTGATTAAACGTTGCTCTTTCTGATAATGACAACAAAATATATGCACTACAACTAATACCAATTGTATGCATAAAAATGTAAAAATTGACCCAATGCAGGACATTCTCCCCTATGTATGTATGTATGTATGTATGTATGTATGTATGTATGTATGTATGTATGTATGTATGTATGTATGTATGTATGTATGTATGTATGTATGTATGTATGTATGTATGTATGTATGTATGTATGTATGTATGTATGTATGTATGTATGTATGTATGTATGTATGTATGTATGTATGTATGTATGTATGTATGTATGTATGTATGTATGTATGTATGTATGTATGTATGTATGTATGTATGTTTGTATGTATGTATGTATGTATGAGTACTTGCTATAGCGCCCCTTCAAGATTTCTACTCAGAGGCGCTCCCGACTGCAGCGTGGACACTGAATCGGAGTTTCACGCCGAAGCGCATGAGCAATTGCGAGTGAAGGACTTGCCCAGCAGCCCAGGATCCCTATATGCGGCGGCTTGAGGTGGATTTGACCCCGCAACCCTCCGGCTGCAAGGCATCGAACCTACCCCTACACCACCGCGCCCCACAATGAAGCCACAACAGGCACCCTGTGAACATTGTGCCAAGGAAACCTTTAAAGTCTCGCTAATCGCATATCGCCTAATCACGAAATTTTGGCAATTTGATCATTTCTTGATTTGATCGAATTTGCGAAACATTTCTGATGCTGAACCACGATGCGTAATTATTTTGTCTTCTATCGCTGCATTACATCTATCACCGAAGGGTCAAAGAAAGAATTTCAAAGATCGAGACTCGGTATACTAACTTCATAAATTGTCCACAGTTGTGCATTCATATCCCTAGAACAGGCCTACCTATATAGATAGAGACATAGTACATAAACAGCAATAAATACCCATGAGCATGTATGCGTATGCGAATGCACATGAATGTAACAATTGAGCCTCATGGAAATACCGGAGCGAAACTGCTCACTTCAGTCTGAAACAATTTAGTATATGATTTTATGGTCCGTCTTTAAGGAATATAGGCCTAATTGTATTTGCCTATCGTATTTTAAAAATGCACTACCCCTCTAGTCAAGTCAAGATCAGAAGATAGTCATTTTATTTCACATTTGCTCATAATTCTCCAATAGGTCAGTTATTACAACTGATTATAGACTTATTAGCAAATGTGAAATAAAATTTCACAATTATTTGATAGATGGTCTACATTGAATATAGCAAAGTTTTAACACATGTTCACAGCTAACACAGAATAGAGATCGATTGATAGACAGATACATAGAAATAAATGGATAGGTGGACGATGGATATTCCGAGTACCTGTTACAATCATTTTTATACTGGTGTGTTATCTAGGTCATTCAAGTGCCAGTTCAGTTTATTCTGAATGCTTTGCAACACCATTTTAATGCAGAAATGCGAAATCAACAGGTGGGATTATGCTTTTGAAATTTTTTTCATTCTTTCGTGTTTCTTTGTCTTGTTCTGTATTGTGTTGACAACAGAACATTTGTTAAGCGCCGCTGGAGAATTCACTCAGATGCGCACAATACGTAGCAATCGGCCAGATGGAAACGCAATGCATGCGTCACAGTCTATGTTAGGCATGTAGATATGTGGGTCTGGCATCTCTCTGGCTTTCCTCGGACATTCATCTCCGTTGAAAACATATTAGGCCTATGGCTGTATACAAGCTTCCGACCAGTGGCAGTAATGAACATGGCTATCTGTTTAGTTTCTCTTTAGTCTTATTGACTTCCGATCGAATTCTGTTCGCTATAAAGCCGAACTGACGTTCAGTATAAAGTTGTCCACCTTGTGCGAAAACAAAATATTTTAAGGAAGTCCCAGGACTGATTAGAAAATTCATATTTTGTTCTGCTGTCGATCATTTGCACAGAGATAATAAGATAAGCATTACTCAGTCTACAAAAGGTACGGGAATGCGGTTGCTGTGCCTTCGGTAGTCATAGATAATATACTTCAGTGTCTTGACTGGAATTTACCTTTAAGCCCTTTTAAATTTTACAGATGCTCTCTATACCCACCCAGTACGTACATCAGCATCAGCAACTGATTTCATTGAACGTGAACCATCCGCCAACCAACACCATCGATCCGGTAACAACTGCTCAGGTTCATCATGAAGCTCCAAGGAATGTCGATCGCGATGCGGAAACGTTTTAGAGTTTTTATCGAAATAAAAACTGTCCGTATCTAAAGAATAGTTTGTCGTGAGCCCTTCCGAAGAGATTCACTCGAAGAGACGTCAAGACATTTGCATTCATTATACCAATCGGAGTTCCTGTAATGAATCGTTTTCGTTTTCGATTTGTAGTCCCTATAATTATAATTATATATTTGTGCATGTGTGTATCTGGACATTTAATATTACGCCTTTTAGATACCTCGCAGAAGGCGCTCCACAGGTCACCCAACGTTTGCTAAAGTTCATGAAAAGGAAAAGTTCAACAGTAAACATAAAGGTTGAGAGCTGGAAAATTCAGCCCTGCGTACAAGCATAGACACGCCAAGTGGATGTCAACTTAGGCAGTTAAGCGAGAATGTCATTACATTTTAATTGGCCATTGTTTAAGACTTCTAATTGGAATAGTTGTTGACGTATCTTAGAATGTTTTTTGTTGTCTCCGGGTCAATCAATGTAAATATGAAATAGTTGTTGACACCCCTCACTCGGCTGCATAGCAAACACGGGTACAGCAATCTAACAAGAAATACCACTTTGTAATGATTTGGTTGATCACAATTGCTGCAGCCTAATTTGTATATCTGAAGACGGTTTCGCTTTGGTACACCATCGGTTGATGTCTTGTGCATATGAGACACCAGCTCTACAGATGTCACCAGGTATTGCGATTAGTAATATTTAATTAGTTGGGTAATGCGAGACATTATTAATCTTCAACTCTGTCAGCTATAGACTTAGTTGATAGTCGTTGACAAATTGCAGACTACAGTTCGGTCTTTGATAACTGCATAAGCTATAGCATGGGCGTCCGCAGGAATTTTTCTAGGGGGGCGCAAACTTTTAAATAGTTGTCACAAGGACTAAGTAGTGTCGAAAGCAACCGATCACCACCGTCGACGCTCTTACCCATCGGCGCTGGCTACCTCTCGATCCTCTGGCGCGGATCCCAACATGCGAAAAAATTCATAGACATTCGAACATTTGTCAAAAACTATTATGATAATTAAATTTTATATGACTGAAATCTGACCTTATTCTTGACATAACAATTGCAATCGTCTGGAGACGTTATATTTTTAAGGAATTCGATTGAAACTTTTACTAAGTTTATGCCAATGCAGCCAATCAACCTATATTATTCTACATATATAATATAATTTATCAGTACTGCATACTTTCTATAGACTATACTAACGAGTCTAACGACAGGTTTACTTAACAGTGGGCAAGCACTGGGCAACGTAGGCTATTTATTCGGTATGCATGCACGCCAACGCAAAAGAAAAAACGTTAGTCAATAATTAAATTATTAGGCTATATTAATTTTCTAATTACCACGAAACTGAATGTTGAAGTTAAACACAGACACACGGTCAATTTTATTATATTAGGTCTACTCATTGAGCTTATTATACAAAAGAAGCTACTGTCATTATTTTTTTTAAGGATTAGGGCCTATAACAACCAGCTTCCGATTTGGAGTAATAGGCCTAAAGAGTTTGCGCAAATATTCCCTTACTCTATTTTCCCTCCCTCAAAGTAGGCTAATGCGTAGTATTAGTTGGCCAAACCTACCTTCCCAGTGGAAGGCGGAATCGGTTTCGGTCAGGGACAGCAAGACGAAATTGTCCTATACTCAGAAGTGCTAGTCTTTTCCGTTCCTGTGATAGGCCTACTGCCCGAGTGTGTATACGGTTAACGCGCTGTGTTTCGTGGCGGCAAATTGAGGTCGCTGAGATGAAGGTCGACGAAATGTGCGCGCTCAATTCAACGGTTACCCATTTACTTGGGGGGAGAGAGTTTGAACACGTGCGACAACAAAGATCAACAGATTCGCATTCCTCCTTCATCCAGGCTTGGAACTGGTTCCGAAGCGAGCGGGGGTAGGCCTATGTTTAAAAAGTCTGGCAGAACGTGTGTTAGCTTGCATCTAATGGAAGAATCTGATTACTCAGAGACTGTCGCTCCATGCCAGTGTCAATTATATATGTTCATTAATATTATGTACATTTGTTTATATATATATATATATATATATATATATATAAAGTTCTGACTACGCGGCTAACTGTTATCTGGCAGGGATCGGCTAAAACAACAGAAAAGAATACGATACAAATTAGCCGTTACGACCATATCTATGGTTACGACTGAATGCATTTCGCCGTCTCGGGTGACAATATGAATTTCCATATTACCAAGAGAGAACTCTATACGTTAAATTTTCAAACATCCGCATAAACAAAGATAGTCTATAGGTCCAAGACCGTCCAAACAAATTGAATAATCAGAAATTCTCTGCACATATGCTCAAAATCCAGGGGGGCGCACATGCGCCCCCTTGCGCCCCCCTGCGGACGCCCATGAGCTATAGTAAATTAAGTCCAGGTAGGCCTTATGGTATTCTGTAAACATAGATTTCTACGAACGTGACATTGCATAGACGTATTCATGTCACGTGATCCTTTGAAAGACGACTTTAAAATGCATTTCTGTACTGAGTCCTAGCGCGTAACATACTGTAATATACTGTATTATATCTGGACAAAAGACAGGCTCGTGTTTTATTGATATTGCTGTACCTTGTTTTCCTACATGAGCTTAACTCATTATTGACGTTGCTGTAAAGCATATGTAACGCTTTAGTTCACCGTCACTAACATGACTCCCAGCGCTCTTGCCGCTAGACACGAGTGACACAATATACACATAGTGCAATCGCCCTCATAACTCGCACGCCAACTCATGCTTACAGCATAATGAATATTTTCGATGTGTGTATGCAGTGCCATTTTCTAGAAAAAAAGGTTCAGGAACTGAACAAATTCTGAACAATTATGGAAGGGCTCCGAAGCGCTAAACCTCAGCCTCTTATTTTAAAACATATTAAAACAGGAAATTGAAATGATATAATAGTCTTCGTTTAATATTTTCAAACTGGCAATTACGCAGGATGATTAGTATGAACGGATGATCACAAGTTATTACAGGAGTCGATTCTAACTGCCTATGGCAGCCATGCAAGGCGCCCATCACGTCCTACATCTAATTTTTACCAACGAGCCATCTCGCGAATGATAGGCAGGCTGAGTGAACCTTTGGGAGGGTTGCGGGAATGCGATCTCGCTACCTACTGCTCTTCATGCCAGTGATGTTGCCACTACTCTATGGACCCCTCCATATATAATCATTCATTTAAATTAAAGTGAATTTTTATTAAACATTTAGATTAACTAAATTAATTTTAATAGCTGATAAAAGGTCCCGAAGCGCCATTTCGGAGCTTTCAGTCTGAAAAAGTCACTGTAGGCCCTATATATGTGTATGTCTGTCTTTCATTTTCTATGTATGCACCTATGCATATCATTCATTCATTCATTCATTCATTCATTTCAGATATTTATATAGCGCCCTTCAAGATTTCTACTCAGAGGCGCTCCCAACTACAGCGCGGACACTGAATCGGAGTTTCACGCCGAAGCGCATGAGCAATTGCGAGTGAAGGACTTGCCCAGGGTCCCTACGCGGCGGCTTGAGGAGGATTCGAACCCGCAACCCTCCGGCTGCAAGGCACCGAACATACCTCTACACCACCGCGCCCCACAATATCGGTCTCTATGTGTGATTGTTTACGACTAGGTATATCTATATGGGGCACGGACATAATCCCCGGACAAAAGTCCCCAGACATAATCCCCAAGCTAGGACATAATCATATAATAGTTTTTATTCCACTGGAAAAGTTTATAAAACGAGTTGGCCCAATTTGTCCAAAAATTGTTACAAGCAACGGCAAAATAACAATTAGTATTAGAAGATTATTTTCTTCAATTCATCTTCTACTTTCTCAACAAATTATTTTATTGATCCAACTTCCATTTTCGCAAAATTTATTTTCATCAATCCAACTTCTGTTAAAGCAAGAATTACTTAAACAATGGGCGCCTAATTTACAACGCTAAAACGATCAAATTAATCACCGGATTCTGTTCCATCTCGCCCATCGTTCATTCTGCCCGACTATTCGTTCACTGTTGACCGTGGCCCCATCACTCTACTCTCCCTCTGTGACATTAGTGCCACTCTTGACAATGTTGACCACCATCCTCATTGAAAGGCGGTTTAAGTCGTCTGGGATTGTTGACTGCTCTTCTTTGGTTCCATTCATTCCTCACGGATCGCTCTGTTTCTGTAATTTTCGGTCCTATATACCCGCTCTCCCTGGGCCCACTTCTCTTATGGCTTACCTCACGGCTCTGTCCTTGCCCCTTCTGATTAGCCTATCTTGCAAACCTCGGATCTAGCTGGTGTTCTTGGTCCACTGGTAGACCTGTCCCACCAATATGCTGATAACACGCTTCATGGCCCTGCCACCACAGACGCTGCAATGGTAGAACGTAGTCTACATGTAGAGGCTTCAGTTGCTGCTAATCGTCTTCGTCTAAACCAAGACAAGACCCAGTACATTTGGCTCGGTAGCCGTGTCCAGTTTTCCAAGATTGACACGGAGCCCTTCGCCTTAGGTTTGGCAATGTGCACTTTCATCTGCTGCCCGTGACCTTGGATTCATCATCGATCCTGTCCTCTCTGTCTGATCACGTCAATGGTGTCTCCCGTTCGTGTTTCTACTACTTACGCCAATTCCATGCTATCCGCTAATCACTTCATGTGCATGCTATCACGACTTTGATCTATGCTTTGATCTGCATGCTGGGATTGATTATGGGAATGCTATCTACATTGGCCTCTCCTCTGTAAATGCATCTAAGCCTCAATCCATCCTTAACGCTTCTGTCCGGCTCATAAGGGGCATTGCGAAGTTTGCCCATATCTCTTCTTTCATCTGAGACTCCCTTCACAGGCTCCCCATTCGCCAGCACAACCAATTCAAGATCTGCTTCCTCGTGTGACATTGTCTTGTCGGCCTTGCTCCACTCTATCTCAAGGCCTATTGTACTCCAGTTTCTGCACTCTCTGGTCGTTGCTCACTTCGGTCTTCAGCCCGTGGCCACTTGGTTGTCCCTCTATTACCAATTCTAGGAGTTTCGCCTCTGTTGGCCCCTCCAGCTGGAACCGACTACCTCAGTCCCTTAGGGCTGATTTCCTTTCTCTTTCCTCTGACCAGTTCCGCAAGCGCCTGAAAACCTCTCTTTTTGTCAGCGAAGACACTGACCTAGGTCGAGAGCGCCTCTGATCTTAAATGGCACTTTATAAATTATCGATTACAACTACAATTACAAATGATGTCTTTGGTTTACTTTTTGCAATTCCATTAACTTGGCCTCACAAATTTCACTTGCTATGACAGTATACGACCGGTTGACCCATGGGCGTAGCCAGGAAAAAATTTCGGAGGGGGTTTAAAGATTTCGGGGGGTTTTCTATTGGATATGGGCGTAAAAACTAAGGTTGTTGGGTATTTCCTATGTAAAAGCATATAAAAACATTTTGGGGAAACTTATTTGGGGGGGTTTGAACCCGTAAAACCACCCCTTAAATACGCCCATGGAACTCACTTTGACCCCCGAAATTGACACACTCTACCCCCCTATGTTCCTCTGATATATAATAACTTCTCTCATTCAATTCTTTACTTGTACTCGTATATATAAATTTTTGTTTGTTTGTTTGAATGTATTAATCTTGTCATGTACAGTGCGTTTGCTAGTGCTTCGCAACAAGGAATATACTTACTTACACAGACGCACACAGACTTGTTGCTTACTGCACCTGTTACACGTTCAAGGTCAGTAAATATGAATCTCCGCTCGGCCGCAAGAAGCCTTCTGATTGTTCCCGCGCATGTTGCTGCTCAATCTAGAAATTTTGAGACTGCAGAAGTCTGAGCCTATTGTCAGGTAGAAAGAAATTAAAGATTTATTGAATTAAAATTTAATTGAAAAGTGAGAGAGATTTTACAGCTGAGAAAGGCTGGTGGGAACGGGAAAAGCTTGCCCTATCCCGTTGACAACAATTTGCCCGGGACTATTATATTTGCAGGTCATATCATAATAAGCGCATGTACAAATTGTACAATTATAGGCGGCGTCCTTTGCGTTTCTTGTCACCCGCAAATTGCGAGCTTAAGAAGAACATCTAATGGGGCTTTGGTAAGGGATTGAATCGGAACTTGAATGCCTAGTCACCTGTACTGATCGGCCAGTTTCATGTATATTTTATACATTTGAAGACGACACAAGAAAGATTTCGCAGAATTACCTTTTGTGTTGAGACCTAACTAAATTCTGCGTAGTCAACCATTCTTTGTACATTAATATATAGACATTGCTAGAAAAAGGTTCAATGATTCAATTGGCTATTAAAATTTAGGTATACCCTATTGTCATCTAGGACTTTCTCTTGACTCCGAGCTTATACTTTATCTCAACATGTGAACTCAATTGCACGGAGTTGTTATTATCAGCTTCGTCAGCTTCGAGTGGTCTCTCGCTCTCTCTCTCTCATGATGCAGTTGTGGTCCTTGTTCATGCCTTTGTTACTAGTCGAATTGACCACTGTTCCTCACTACTTGCTGGCCTTCCCCTTGGTGTTTTGGGGCGACTAGATCGAGTTCTACGCTCGGCTGCTCGGCTTATTGGACGGCTTCCTAAGTACTCTCCTGTCTCTGCATACATGCGTGATGTGTTGCATTGGCTGCCTGTGTCTCAGCGTATCTCATATCGCATTGCTGCTCTTGTTTCTCGTTGTGTTCTTGGCTGCGCTCCATCTTACTTGCGTGATCTTTCCCGCCCAGTGTCTGATGTTCCAGCGCGTCGGGTGCTTCGCTCTGCGACGAGGGGTGAGTTCCTTGTTCCACGGACTCGCTTGGCTATTAGGCAGCGCCGTGCTTTCTCGGTTGTTGGCCCTTCCATTTGGAATGACCTACCACTTCAGCTCCGTTTTTACTTGTAAGCCATCTGACAGGGTTCTATAAGTCCCTCAAGTCTTTTTTCTTTAGTCGTGGCTGGGCCGGGAGCGCTCCTGAGTAGTTTCTTGAAGGGGCGCTATATAAATGCTCTGAATGAATGAATGAATGAATGAATGAATGAATGAATGATAAAGGTAAAGCAATAATGTGGCAGGAGATCAATTCATACCTAAATGCCTGGCAATAATTGCTCATTATCGTAAAATACGAGGGTATGAAACTCAATTGTTTGTTTGTGGGCCACACAAACTGTTTCTAACATTGTCAGCGCGACTTAACATTCAAATAGTTTCGTTTAGGAAACTCTGAAAGGCGAAACATGATACGACCAGCCTTATTTTTGCTGCATTAATCGCTGCTTTTGTGCAGAAGAAACGTTTCTACGAGTGATTTACATCACCTTTAATTTGCTACAATCGACAACTACGTCATAAAAAGAGGAACGTGTTTAATAATTATAATAGTAATAATAATAATTACTGTTATACTGTCACAGCAACAGTTACTGCTTTATTGTAGTTAATTTTAGCTTTTGGTGCTGATACACATTTTAATAATAATAATAATAATAATAATAATAATAATAATAATAATAATAATAATAATAATAATAATAATAATAATAATAATAATAATAATAATAATAATAATAATAATAATAATAACATGGACACACACATTGAAGCCATGACGTCCGAGTGGCGATCCAAGACGGATTTCAACGATTCAGAAAACATGCCAACAAACAAGCAGGCTCTATGGGACAAACCCCTTTTGGAACAGACTGTTAAGACACTGTTTCAAGACACAATAGACCCATACAACACCGCGCGATTGAAAGCTGTCTCGTCACCACACGCCAGCGATTGGCTACATGCCTTACCAATAACAGCATGTGGGTTGAGACTGGACAAGTAGTAGTAGTAGGCTAGTAGTAGCAGCAGCAGCAGCAGCAGCGGTAGCAGTAGCAGCATTGTTATTATTGTCATTGTCATTGCTGTTGTTTTAAGCATTTTAGTTTCACGGCCTTTGATCACTGTTATTTTAAGTCTTAACCAACTTCGAACGATTGACCGCTGGTGTTTTCCGATACCAGGCGGACAGTTGGTTAGCCAACAACCATGCAACTATGTCATTACCATCGAAATAGATAGGAACGCCACATCCGTTGTCTAGAGTAGTGAGAGGTTTTGTCACTGCACACTTTTTCCCGGAATGCTGCAACTGACAGGCCCACGAGGGAACCATGCATTGGACACTGAGAAAGACAGCCTGTGCGAGATCTCTATAAATTCTCTGAAGTAAGAGAGGATTGAACATTTAATTGAACGCTGTTGTCCAAATCTCAAAATGTATATATATACACGAATAGGCCCTATATAATATATATGCATGTATCTATGTATGGACAAATGCGTGTATGTAGCCTTCCTGTAAAAAACACCGATCATTCTAATCGATATAAATAGTATAATCCTACCTGTTGACTGAATCCCTTGTGCACACAACAGTCCAGTCGTTGATAACATTAAAAAAAGCCACTAGACTTGTTGAACTTTAATATTACAAGTGACTTGGCTGACGTAAGTATTGGAAATTTTGCGGCAATAATTTATAGTCCCATTTGCATATTTCTCTAAGTCAGAAGACGTCACTTGCAGATGTACTTTTTAGTTTTAACACAGACTCAGAGCGCATAACAAGTCTGAAAACGTGTATTCCAATTGTATCTAGGCGTGTATTGAACAACTGAACAAAAACGGTAAGTCTATAGTATGAAATGCTATCTTTGCGTGTTAAGAGTAGTTCAAATCACTTGCTCGGATGACTTCGCAACTTAGTAAGATGTACCGATGAGCTCACGTTAACAGAGGCTAATCATGGACATTTAAAGCGTTGACTATAGCAGAAAAGTGACAAACCATATTTTTAATCCCAAATAATCCTTGCGAATGCCCACTATCATAAGAAACTGCTTCGAATATGTAACAAATCATAACAAAAAGCTCCAAACACAAAAGTCGAAGTTGGAATGTTCAGTGGTTATTGTCAAGCCCCCGGTGCACGTAGAACACTCAGCGGCTCATTCCGTTGTCTCCATCAGTGGTCATCAAAGTCGGAACGCCACTCCGGTCGTCTTCTGCGACTGCAACCGGATTCAACACTGAACATCGTGGAGAGTAACCAGCGCAAGCAACTGGATTGCCTCTAGTGCCTTACTTCCTCGTTATTACTCCCAAGGACTTTTATCCACGCGTTTGCAGACACAAGGAAAGACGTCGCTAAGGCATGATGACTTTCGATAGCCAACGATCAAACACAATTTATGTAAGTCCTCGGCCTAGAATTATAAGGACAAGGAAAGGCCTGCTTGAAATGAAGTGGCTTCATCCATAAAACTTCCTGTTGTGAAGCCTAAGACTACTGAACATCAGTAAACATATCTGAGATGTCAGCTTTCTTGTAGTTAGCCGATTACTGCAATGAGTCTCGCTGAATACAAGATATTTAACCAACAAACAAAGGTTTTCATGAAATGACTTGGTATGCAGTGTTCAAACGTTAAAAGCATTATCGTATCATTGCCATACTAAATTTGCACACTGACTTGAATTATGCAATGTTTGACACTCTTTGCAGACCTCATTATGGCTAATTCGACGCAGAACGGTGCACCGGTGTTCGTTACACCGACTCCGATAGTCAACCAAGGAGCATACACCACATCTGCAGATTCTGACTATCCTCAGACGTATATGTATATTATTCCACAACAGCAGCAACCACCTGTTTCTTTCAATTACAAAGTTTTGCTTGGCAAAACTAGCGTCATCTGGCTTGGAGGTGCTCTGCTGATCTGCGGTGCTCTATCCCAGATAGGAGCAGCCGTTGCTTTCAGATTCTTCGCAGGATTATCGGAAGTTGGAGTTGGAGTTTGGTGCGGATTTATGGTGAGCTTGAAATAGAACTTTGCGGGTTTATTGTTTTTCGCTTTGATGATATAGCCTACTCTATTTGTTTCAACATTGCTGAATTAGTATAAGCATTAGTGGTTGATGTGGTTTCTGTTGTGGTAGTTAATAATAATAATAATAATAATAATAATAATAATAATAATAATAATAATAATAATAATAATAATAATAATAATAATAATAATAATAATAATAATAATAATAATAATAAGACGATTTCTATAGCGCCGTAGACCAGCTTGGCAAAAGTTGACAAGTTGAAGTGGTAGTAGCAGTACTAGTATTACTACTACTACCAGTAGTAGTAGTAGCAATATTAGTATCATGTGCTGCAAATATAAACAGCGGCGGCTTGGGTGAAAGGACATGGTGGTGGAAGTAGTGTGGCAGTAGAAGAAGAACCAGTTACAACAATATGTCATATAGACCAAACTAATCCTACTACTAATTAAGCCTAACATCTTAGCAAAGCAGTAAAAGAAAATAATAATTGAAATAAATTTGCTTGCATTTTAGTTCATGGCTGCTGGAACTGTTGCAATTGTCGCTGCTCATCATGGAACCAAAAAACTGGTAGGTGTTGCGCAACTATATTTACAGTTAGACGAAGTCGTAGACCTATGTCTTGATATTCTTGTAAAATGTTTGCAGAACGTTACATATCGCTGGTTATAATAGTACACTGTTTTGAGGTTTAAAAGAAGTTTATTTAAAGCAATGAATTTTACTACAACCTCGAATTACTTGAGCTAAACATTTGTGATAATAATAATAATAATAATAATAATAATAATAATAATAATAATAAAAATAATAATAATAATAATAATAATAATAATAATAATAATAATAATAAATATAGTAATAATAATAATTATTATTATTATTATTATTAGTATTAGTAATACATAATAATAATAATAATAATAATAATAACAGGAAGAACAGCCCGGCACTTCGCAGTCAACGACTTAGTGTGGAGAGCTCTCGCGAAGGCGGATATTCCCAGCTCGAAGGAGCCGCCGGGCCTCATCAGAACGGACGGCAAAAGACCAGACGGGGCAACCCTCGTTCCATGGGCCAGAGGCAAATACATCGCCTGGGACTTCACAGCCATTCACACATGTGCGGCCTCCTATATCCACTTGTCAGCATCTGTACCTGGAGGGGCTGCGGAGCATGCTGCAGATCGGAAGTGCAACAAGTACTCCACGCTCCCTGCCTCCCACGAGTTCGTTCCGATAGCAGTCGAAACACTGGGCCCAATCAATCGCGCGGGTCGCGAGTTCTTGGTGGAGCTGGGCCGCCGTGCAGCCGCTGTTTCTGGTGACCAAAGGGAGACAACTTACCTTTTCCAGAGGCTTTCAATTTGCACTCAACGTTTTAACGCCGTTGCTTTTAGAGGCACCTTCACACCGTACCCCGGGGACGAGGACCGCGTACTCCAAGCTTGATCACGCTTCTTTATTTAGTTTCTTAGAGCCTGAGGGATTTTACTTACCTCGGGCAAAAAAAAAAAAAAAATAATAATAATAATAATAATAATAATAATAATAATAATAATAATAATAATCTTGGTTTGATATTTTTGAACTGACTTGGACGCAGTATTATTACAATTCATAGTATGAACAGATGATCACAAGTTATTACAGTCAATCAATCAATCAATTTATTGTTCCCAGAAACAAAACAAAATTAACAGCATGAAGCTACAGTATATAAAGTTTCACAAACAATTATTGCAGACGTTTATCTATGAAGCGATGGTATGAGGGAGCAAAGGGCACACCCGAAGGGACAAGTCCCGCTGAATAGGGGCCTAATTGCTTTAACTATATAGCAAAACTTGCAAGTTATTTTCTAGAACTAAATGGACGGCAGGGGAATTCCATCCCTACTCAACAAAATCAAACAAAATTAAACAGAAACAGAAAGAACTAAAAATCAAATGCTAACAAAACTAAGCACCGTCATGAGAACATAAGAACAACAAGGCACTGCCAAGACACAGAACATTAAGTATAACAAGCATTACAACCTTATAATTGTATCAGGCAGTACACTTTAAATTGGATAACGGGCAATCAATAGAATGAGATATAGCACAAAGAGCTACATGATAATACTCAATAATACAGGAGTCAAATTAAACTGTTTGACAGTCACTCAAGACCCCATCACGTCCTACTGCTCATTTTTTAACGCCATCTGGCAAATGAAAAGGCTGAGTCGACCTTAAGAAGCGTAGCTGGAAGCGATCCCGCGTTCGTTACCTCATTGTGCCACAGTGTTACCTTTTAACCTAGACTCCCTCCACACAAATTGATAATATAAAGTATCTTTCCTTAATTGTTTGCTAATATTATTTGCCCAGTGATGAACCGCCCTAAATCTTACTTATCATTGCGGATACACTTTCCACATTTCGTATTAACCGACACATGATCAGGCCCTTCAGAAAAGTTTTATCATACGTATAGTCTACATCGCGAAGATATCAAGATTGTGACCACTTTGTGACCACCTCAAGTTTTGCGGCAAGCAGATAAGGGGCTTATCACTCGATCATGATGGCTAAAAGCCCGATCCCGATTATACGGTATCCGGAATAAGGAACTTACAAAAGAAAAATTGACTGCAGTTTTAAATAATGCATTTGAACATCTAAAGTCGTGACTACAAGAGCTTTAAGTTGTCAAACCGCAACTTAGCACAATGAAAGAATTGTCCAATAGATTGATTATTATCGATAATTAATCTGCGACCGATCGAGTGCAATAGATTGATTAATGGTCTCACTGTCTACTTTAGTCGAGAGCTTGCTCTTGGGACCCGTCCATTGATTACAAGAGGGGTATACAATAAGTTGATTATTTTCGATAATCTGCGGCCGATCGCCTGCAATAAATTGCCTAGTCGTAATTGCAATTGTTCTTGCATGTGTATGCATGAATAAATAAATACATACATACATACTTTGCAAGATACATACATGCATACATACATACATACATGCCATACATACATACATATGTACATATATGCATACATCCAAATCCATACCTGCATACATATACGCGCACGCCTACATACATACAAACATACATACTTACACACATACGTTCATTTATTAGTGCATGGATACATACATACATAATTAACTACGTTGTGGTATGACGCGTACGATAAGTATAATATAGTAATCGCTAGGGGAACGACTTATGCTATAATCAGAGCTTCCCTAGGTATGCAGAGCTGGTCTGAATGACCGAGTGGACCGAGTGGGCCTGCTGGACGCTCCTTCAGGTTATTTGGGTTACGGTATACAAGGCGTCGAAGAGGCGTGTTTCGAAAGGTTGTAGAGAAAGTTCGAAAAAGTCTGAAACAGATAGTCTGAAATAGAGCATTTTATAAAGCAAGAGCGCTGCATGTCGTGAACCTAAGACGAATTTGAGATGATGCTTGTCGACTTGCCACAACATATTACATAGCCTACATAGCCATGCATTTATAAATACATACTTGCATACATACATAAATATATCAATCAATCAATCAATCAAATCTCTTTTATTGAAGCCAAATGAAAACACATTTTTCAACATAAAGTATCAGGATTGGCCGCAAGAGGAGTCCCAAAAGGATCAAGATCCCGCTAACTAGGGACACCTAGAACAACATTTCAGAAATATGAATTAGCTAAATCCCTGATAAACAGTGCAACATCAAGTTTCGTACAGCAATGCAAATAGTATAGTACATATTACACAGTAAATGATTAATATATATTAATATATATTATTAATATATACATATATACACATAAAAATTCGTACATGCATGCATGTTTGAATATTTTATATAGGCCTACATATATATACATTCATACAGAGGGAAAATTCAATAAATATGTGCACAAATTGATAGGCTAAGACATACTTAATACTTATATTAATAAACAGAGCGGCAGGTTGTGTTTCGTTTATTGTTTGAACGCTTACCGTGTTTCATCGTTGACGGAGATAATGTATACAGTAGAGAGTGACATGCGGAGGCAATCTCGGCCCCATCTCCGCCCCGCAACAAGTAAGTCTTCCCCATCCCCACCCCATCCCCGCAGGGTTTGTCCCCATCCCCGCCCCATCCCCGCAGGTTTTCTCCCCATCCCCACCCCATCCCCGCAGGACTACATCACATTCCCCGCAAAAAGTTTAAACCAATTCAAATTTTAAAAATAAATTTTGTTAGCTTACAAATCTATTTGTATTGCAGACTGCAATAGTCTGTTATTATCTTATCGACAGTTTGCATTAACCAAGTCCTGACTATTTCTGACTAGAAGGCTTCAGGAAATAAAAAATCTCCTTATCAGTTCTCAAGTTCTTAACATCACCCGGGTTTATTGCCGGCTCATTCCCCATTACCGCGGAATTACCGCGAGAGTAAACCCCATTAACGCGGTATTACCGCAATTGTTGTCCCCATTACCGCGGTATTACCGCAATTGTTGTCCCCATTACCGCGGAATTTACCGCGGTTACCGCGGTTTCCCCGCGGGGAAATTCCCCATGTCACTCTCTAATATACAGAAAGATTGTTGTTAAGTGGCATGCAGGTCTATGTGCTTTTGTTAGTTTTCTAGAGACTTTATATAGCGCCTATTGCAACATTACAAAATTGCTGTAACCTAGCAGTGTGAGCCAAAGAGCTTTTGTAATTGCCTTTGCGTGTGAAGACAGAGAGCGGTTTGCAACAGCGTTGTAAAATCCTTTGCATATTTAAACATGTTAACAGATGAATGGGACGGCAATCTCTTCTGGTTTAGCTGTCACCGCCGCATTCATACAGTTGTCTGTAGCGGCTGCTGGAATTTCAAAGGACGACGATTTTTACGATCATTACTACAACGGTGATTATGTAAGCTTATGAAAACTGACTGAAACTTTATCACTTGCGTTTCTTTGATTCAACAGTATTTTACTGCTTCGCGATTTGTTGTATTGACTCAGTTATGCCAAACTTGCAAATATCTCGCCGGTCTTTTCATTATATGAAAATATTTGTCGATAGTAATTGTCCAGTAGAGATGTTCTCCAAATGTTAACCATTCATATATAAGGGTCGAGACTCTTGAGAGGAATCAATTTGGTTTGAACAAAGTTGAACATAGCTCTATAGAAACATAATTAATTTTGACACGTTGGATGCTTTAATAATTTAGATTTTAGTTACATCTTGATTTTGTTAAAATGATTATAATTGGTGTTTCTGAAATTTTTTAGTCGATATATCATTCCCGGCATTCCATTCGAAAAACTTTTGTGCATTTTTCAAAATTGCTCAATTGGCCTTTGGCGAAAATGCAGGTCCCAAAATGTTTACAAAACCTTATTAGGCCTATTCAAACAATTATTAAGAATAAATTTTTCAATCAATTATGCTTGAGTCTTTACCGTAGATTTTATTACCTTCATTCGATGAATGATGAATGCAAGTCATTCTGCACCTAATTTGTGATCCAAAATTAATATCTATGTAGGTTACTGCATGCTTTAACCTTTCTCTCTCCTTCCTTTTTCTCCTTTTTCACCATTTATTACTATATGCATGTAGCCTACTAATCTGTCTTTTCTAACATTGAACTAGATTAGTATGTCTATGTATTTTCAATATAATAAGAATAAGGATAATAGAAACGAGCTATAAGCTGTGATTTCAAAAACGTTTGCCATTCAATTGTATTAATTATTGATTAGACAGGCATTCTACAGCAGATAGTGACACTGTCCTTCCGCTCGGATTAATCTGTTGTTGTATTCCCAACAAGTTCATATAGAACCAATGATTTTTTGACCAACTGATTCAATTCATTGAGTTCTTTTAACAAGAAGCAGCTATTCCATTTGATTGTATATAATTATATTTGATTTGACTCTAACAGAACGGAGCTATGGCGGCCAATAGCATAATGGTCTTCGCTGCATGTATGGCTCTTATCGGTGGTGCATGGCTCCTTCTTATTGCTGTTATCGCTGTCTGCAAAGAGCAAACCAGCTTTCAGGTAAGTCAGAGAGCTATAGATCGAAAGATGAATAGATCCATAAATACACAGACAGAAAGAAAGATAGATAGAGAAATAGATGAACAAATAGAGATTTAGATGAAGAACAGTTTACTATGATAATTAACTCCGTAGAAAAATCTTAATTTGGTATAATTATTATTATGTACGAGGACGCTATGTCCAAACAATCGAAACGGCTTGGTCCCTGACGCTCTGAACATGATGCCATCATTCTGACATTTTCAGATGGAAGTCCGTTAACTAGACACTATGTGGGTGTTCCAATGGTGACTCTTTCAGTTTTCTGAGCATTGTTGTAGTTCCTTACAAGTCGCTGGTTCGAACCCCATAAAGACAGATGTGCGAAGATAAAGGCCATAAAGTACCATCCATTATAAAATCGCATGTTGCCCTATCGTCGTTCATTTATTCGTGAGAAAATAAGCTAAGCCAAAGAATTTCCGCACCTTAGTAATACTAAGTTAGTATTACTAAGGTGCGGAAATTCTTTGGCTATACTTTCGGTGAATGTAGCTTCACCTCTCAATGTATGAACTGGAATTTACTTTTACACTTTCTCGTTACAGATGCACTTCACACCCGTTCAGCACGTAAATCAGCAGCAGCAGCAGCAGCAGCAGCAGCAGCAACTGATGCCATTGAACTATCCGAACACCATCACCATCCATCCACCAATGTCTTCTCAGGTGCGTGAACATAATGATTAATGAAGTTCCAATTGCGATGCGGAACACTTCAAGACTTTTAATCGGCAATACAACGAACCTAAAAAAGAATCTGGCATGAACGCCTCTGAGTTCTTTAGAAAAGGCGCTATACAAATTTGAAACTATAATAGCAACTGGCATGCTGCTCTGAAGTAATCAGTTTGGCTGCCAATTGTATACGTGCGTGTGCATGTATTGACACTTAGTAGGCCTATATTGAGTTTTGAGCACATTCTGAATCGCCTAATGACGAAAATTTGGCAATTTTATCATCCTTGATATTCTCGAATTGGCGAAACATTTTTGATACTGAACTACTACATGTATGTATTTTTTAGTTTTCTAACATTACATTACCTACATCCGTCACCGAATGGTCAAAGAAAGGCATTAGAAAATCGGTATTCTATAAGTTACTTCATAAATTGTTTTGTTGTGTAGGTTGTGCAAATGCCGGTTGCATATATGCCGATGCAGACGATGACCAACTCAACGGTTCCAAATCAACAGGTTGGTCTTGCTTTGCGAAACACTGTTTTTATCTCTTGGCAACGGTTGTGATGGAAACAAAACGTATACGTTACAGTCTGTGTTAGGCGTCTATATGCGCGTCTGGCTCTCCTCTGATAGTCATCTCCGTTGAAACCATATTAGGTTTATGGCTTGTACAGGCTTTTCACCAGTGGCAGTAACGACTCATGCCGGCTATAAGTCGTTCAATGAACATGGCTATCTGTTTAGTTTCTCTTTACTTTTATTGATTCCAATCGAAATATAGTCTGCTATAAAGACCAACCGACTTTTAGTATGTGTTGTCCACCTTGTGCAAAAATAAATTATATAAAGTAGTCCTATGACCTATAGTAGAAAATTCATATTTAATCCGATTGTCGATCATTTTACATGAGAGATAATAAGGAACGCATGACTTGGTCTATATAGGTTACGAAAATGATTCGGTATTCACTGCTACATACTTCAGTGTCTTTACTGGAATTTACATTTTGTCCTTTTCTTTACAGGTGCTCTCTGTACCCATCCAGTACGTGCTCCCACAGCAGCAACTGATTTCAATGAACCATCCTCCACCCAACACCATCGATCCGGCAACATTTGCTCAGGTGCATGGACAACATGAAGCTCCAAAGAGTGAAGATCGAGATGCGGAAAAGTTTTAGAACTTTTATCGAAAACAAAACACTGTCAGTATCTAAAGAATAATTTGTCATGAGCCCCTCCGAAGAACTTCTCTTGAAGAAGCGCTATACACATTGCAGTTACTATAATAATCGGCTTCTTGTCATGAATTAATCGTTTTGGTTTAGAACTGCAGTGTAGGCCCTATATATATAGGCCTATATATATATAGCCTATCTGTTTGTGGGCATCTTGACATTTAATATTTCGCCTTCTGGGTACCTGACAGAAAGCGCTCCAAAGATAACCAAAGGGTTGCTAAAGTTCCTAAAACATAGAAGTTCAATTGTAAACAAAAAGGATTAGAAATTATAGACGCAGAGACACGTTAAAAATTGAATGTCTACTTAACGGTTAAACGAGAAGGTCATTATTTTATAATTAGTTGTCGTATACGATTTCTAATTTAAATAATTGTTGACTTAGCTTACAAGTTTTATTGTTGTCGACTAGCCAATCAATTATAATGTTAATGTTAAATGTTAGTTCTTTGCACGCCGCACTCGGCTGAAGATCAAACACGGCCACAGATATCTAAGGAGAAATACCTTTTTGTAATGATTTTGTTGATGACAATTGCTGCAGCCCAATTTGTATGTGCCTATGTTTGAACGATTATAATAATTATATGATCATTAAGCAATTGCTTTTAGCATAGGTTGTTCGCTCTATGCCTTCTAGTCCATGATCCAATGAGCCCTTATGAACAATTAAGTTGTAAAATGAAATAGAATATTGTTTTAATCATTCTACATTGCTAGATTATCAAAACGAGCCAACGAATAACCAAATCAGGTCGTTTAAATGATTAACGTCTTTCGATCGATCATTCATTAATTGAAACGATTTGCACATTCAAACGGAACAAATTTTAAAATTAACTTCCAAATTTTCTCCTCTTCGATTAAGTATTAAAAATCTGTGCTGTGACTTCTCGTCTACTCTAAACATGAGTCGTCACACCGTCCATGAGCAGTGCGACCACTCTCTTTTTGGTGAAATCCCAAGATCTTGCCAGAAAAATCCCAAGATTGGCCAAAAAGGGTACAAAAAATTCCCAAGTAACTGAAAAGGAAAAAGTTATGATGAAATGTGAAATGTGTTACAATTATTCGCAAAAATCCGAGCAAAGAAGTGGCAAAGAAAAAACCGGAGAATAACATTGAATTAATAAATTTGAAATTAGAATGGGAGGAACAGGTTAGAAATCGTATTCATAATTGTAGGCTACTTATTTCTAAAGCGCTACTCCTAAGCTAAACATAGGGCACCGACGTATTCACTAGCGATTCGTCGTGTCAAAGAAGTTGTCCAGAGATGTCAAGGGAAGGGGAAAGGTTGGATGGGTTAAAAAGGAATTTTTGAAGAGACTGAACTTCAATTTGGAGTGGAATGCCTGTGGAATAATAAGTGGAGATCCTGATGCAGTGTGAGAGCGGCGGTATTGGTGGGAGCTAGACGACTGAAGAATATGTGGAATGCTGGTGGGAAGATCTTTCCAGATTTGAGGTTCAGTATGGCATATGTATCGTTTGGAGAACTTGAAGCTACTAGAGCATGTTAAGTTGTGTTTAGTGAAACCAGATTGGTGGGATTGAGGAGTGTGTTAGGAGAAAGGTAGTCGTTCACTCAGGCTAGAACAATGCGTTCGGTTAATTTTGAAATAAATGAAAATTGGATACAGGACGATAGTAACTTACAGAGGTTTCCTTGTCAATGTTGGCTCTTTTTTAGATGCATTAACAATACACCACTGTCCTTTATGCAGTCTTAGCTGCTGGGCGTTGACAAAATTATAGATAAAAGATCAATCTTTGATAACTCCATAACCATTCGCAAATTAAGGAAATCCTTTAGATAGGCAAAATTCCAATTACGTAAGAGTGTGACGAGGGCATAACTTATAGATTAAAGATCAATCTTTGATAACTAAAATTAAGGAAGGCCTTTAGAAAGGAAAAAATTCCAATTAGGTAAGAGTGCCACGAGGGCATAACTATACAGATAAAAGATCAATCTTTGATAACTCCATAAATGGCATAACCATCAGCAAATTAAGGAAGTCCTTTTGATAGGCAAAATTTCCAATTACGTAAGAGTGTCATGACTGCTTAACTTTTCAAGTGTGCCTTCGAAAGATTACTTAAAGGTTTATTAGTTTACTGAGTCCTAGCACACAACAAGCTGTACTGCTTCAGCAACAAGGTAGGCTCGTGTTGTAATGATATTGCTATACTTTACGTTATTAGCCTACTTATGTTGACATCTCATGGTAACGCGTCCTCTTTATGTGTGTGAGACAGTGACGGTTCTACAGGGTGGCAGTGCCCACCGTCTGAGTTTGTGGCTCCGATGGCCCCAAAATTTTAATCCAATCTATTACGAAATCTGGTATTGCTTAATTTTGATATTTTCAACGTTACGACTACTTGCTTCAACATGAAGAAGAAGAAGAAGAAGAGCAGTCCCTTAAGCTAGCTCTGAGGCAGCCATGGGTATGAAGTGTTAGCGACTTCATTTTCTTAGCCTCGGCATACGAGGGCGGGTGGCCAATCCTCTCCCTCACCGTATCATCTTCCCACAGACAGTCAGTGTACTCATTATTGCTGAGTATGCTAGGGTTGCAGGTGGAACAGAAATCTCAAACCAAATTTTCTGCCCTGGCGGGGATTTCAAAGTCCGACCTCTCGATTGAGAGTCCAGTGCGCCAACCACTTCACTATCGAACATGATGAAATCCGATATTATTTTATTTCGTGGTATTTTCACAGACACGACTTGTTTAGTTGCTTAGACTAGTAATAGGCTAATTTTCAGAGTGGGTCATAGAACGCTTCCTAACTGACTGCTGCATGCAGAAGACCTGGCTGCTCGTTCCAGGCTTTGTACGCTAAAGTCGGAACACGACTCCGACCGTCTTCTACTACAACAGCTTGGTTCAACATTGAACTTCCTCTAGCGTCACTGCTGGCACAAGCACCTATCTTGCCTCTAGCGCTTCGCTTCATCTGGAAAACTCCCAACTTCCGAAGAATCTGTCCGATCCGCCATTGCAAAGACGGAGAGGAGCGACTTGCTTTCTTTTCAGAGCCAGCAGCCAAACACAATTGACATTGCAAGTCCTGCATGGCAACTTAATGTAACCCCTCTGACTATAACTGTCCGGACAAAAAATAGGGCTGCTTAAAATGAAGTGTCTTCATTCAAACAGCTTCCATTTGTGAAGCAAAAGCGCCATTAAACCTTTGAAGCATAAGTATGGTCGATGATTTAGGTAAGGTGTACGAAAATGAAGGCAGGGAAGACACTGAATATATTTCAGATGTCAGTCTGAGGTTAGATGGAAGGAAGGAGGCGACTTCATGAGCGAAGGAGTAAGAGTGATATACACCGAGGATAGCAAAGGACAGAGTGGAGTAGCGATCTTATTGGAAGATAGAGTTGCCAAATGTGTCACTGAAATAGAAAAATTTGGAGATAGACTACTATCGGTGAGAATACAGGCACACCCAGTTGACATCGTAATCATACAGGTATATATGCCAACATCAAGCTATGAGGAAGAGGAAGTAGATAAAATATACGAAGGTATAGACAAAAGATTGGAAAACACAAAAGGAAAAGACTACACAATCATTATGGGAGACTGGAATGCTTCGGTGGGGGAAGGAGAGGAGGAAGGCTATATTGGAAAATATGGACTAGGAAAAAGGAACGAAAGAGGACAGAAGCTAGTAGAGTTCTGCAAGAGGCAAAATATGGTGATAACAAACACTTGGTATAAGCAAGAAAAACGGCGGAGATATACGTGGAAGGCACCAGGAGATAGTGCACGCTATCAGATAGATTACATCTTGACCAAACAACGATACAGAAATAGTGTGAAAAACGCGAAAACACTCCCCGGAGCGGATGCAGATACAGATCATAACTTGGTAGCAATGACCGTTCACCTGCAATTAAAGTTCATCAGGAAGAATAAGAAAAAGGTAAAGAAATGGAATAAGGAGAAGTTAAAGACAAAGGAACTGGCAGAAAACATAGAAGAGAACATCAGAGAGATGGAAACGGCCACAACTGAAGAAAGGTGGAGAGGACTAAAGGAGACCATCACACGGGAAGCGATGAGGACGGTGGGGCAACAACAAGGGCAGACGCCACGGAAACCATGGATAACAGAGGACATGCTAAAAGAAATGGAAGAAAGAATGAAGTGGAAACACCAGAACACAGAAGAAGCCAAGAAAGAATATAGAAGAATAAACAACAAACTGAGAAGAACAACGAGGAAAGCAAGAGAAAAATGGTGGGAGGAGAAATGTGAAGAACTGGAGGAACTGCAGGCGAAAGGAAGATACGACCAAGTATATGAAAAAGTGAGGAAGATGACAAAGAAACCAACAAGGGAAGGAGGAATAGCAGTGGAGGATAAGGAAGGTAAGATGCTGCAGGATCCAGAAGAGATTCTAAATCGATGGAAAGAATATGTAGAAGAACTATACCAGAGTCAGGAAAAACCAAAGAACCTGAATGATGGACCGTACATGGGGACAGGAGAAGATATAGGGCCTGAGGTGTTAAAAGATGAGGTATTGGCAGCAATCAGTGACATGAAAAACAACAAAGCAGAAGGGGTAGATAACATCCCAGCCGAAATTTTAAAAAATCTAGGAGAAAAAGCAACAGGAGAATTAATAAGATTATGCCAGGACATATATAACACTGGGAAGTGGCCCGAAGACTTTCTAAAGACCATCATGATACCCATAAAGAAAAAGAACAATGCAACAACTTGTAAGGATTACAGAACAATTAGCTTACTACCACACGCAGCCAAGATTATGCTAAAGATAATAACAAAAAGAATACAGGCAAAGGTAGAAGCTGACAAAGGATTGGGAGAAGATCAATTCGGGTTCAGAAAGGGCCGGGGTACAAGAGACGCCATCGGATCACTGAGGGTCCTAGCAGAAAGAAGTCTAGAGTATGGACAAGAGGTTTACATCTGTTTTGTGGATTATGAAAAGGCGTTTGACAGGGTAGATTGGAGGAAGCTGATGACTGCACTGAGACGAAGAGGAATCGACTGGAAAGATAGGAGGCTTATAGGGAACCTCTATATGAACCAGCAAGTAAAGATAAGAATAGATGGAGAATGTTCAGAGGAAGGAGAAATTGGAAGGGGAGTAAGACAAGGATGTCCTCTATCACCACTCCTCTTTAACATATATATAGAGGAGCTAATACAGGAGGCAATGGAGGAGATGGAAGAAGGAGTAAAGGTAGGAGGAAGACTTATAAAAGCCTTAAGATTTGCTGACGATCAAGCAATGTTGGCGACGACACAGGTAGGTCTACAGAAGATGATGGACAAATTAAATCTGACCTCAAAGACATACAACATGAAAATAAACATTGGAAAGACAAAGAGTATGAGGATAAGCCGAGAGGAGGGGGAGGTAACAGAGAAAATAAAAATCAACGGTGAAGTGGTGGAACAGGTCAAGAGCTGTTGTTACTTGGGAAGCATGATAACAACAGATGCAAGGTGTCAAAGCGATGTGAAACGAAGAATAGCACTGGGAAAAGATGCTTTCATGAAAAGAGGAGAATTGTTGAGAGGAGAGCTAAATAAAAGCCTAAAGAAAAGACTGGTCAAAACACTGGTATGGAGTGTGGCACTATATGGGTCAGAGACCTGGACCATCAGGAAAGATGAGATTAAGAAATTAGAAGCTTTTGAGATGTGGATCTGGAGAAGGATGGAGAAGGTGAGCTGGACTGAGCATATAACGAATGACGAAGTATTACAAATGGTTGATGAAAAACGATCGCTAATAACAACAATAAGAGAAAGACAGAAGAACTGGGTGGGGCACGTATTAAGAGGAGACTCCCTCCTGAAAGAAATCATAGAAGGGAGAATGGTAGGGAAAAGAGGGAGGGGAAGACCGAGGCAGATGATGCTGGGATGGATGGCCGACGGATACAGCGAATTAAAGGGAAAAGCACAGCACAGAGAAGAGTGGCGTCATTGGAAGTTGGAACCTGCCGAAGGGCAGAGAACTTAAAGAAGAAGTCTGAATGTAATTAATTGATGACTGCAAAGAGCAGCAAGCAATGAAGCTCTCTCTTTAGAAGATTTTCAAGCAACCAAGAGATATGTCTTATAAAATGCATTATTTTCAAAATATGGAGCAATTTTCACAGGTAGAATTATTGTATCGTTACTAAATTGGCACACTGACCTGTACTACATGTAAGCAATGTATGACATTTTGCAGTCCACTCGATGGCTAACTACGCGCAGAACGGTGGACAGGTGTTCGTTACACAGACACCCATTGTCAATCCAGGAGTCTACTGCACATCTCCAGTTGCTTCTTATCCTCAGACGTATGTTATTCCTCAGCACCAGCAACCACCTGCCTCTGACAAGCACAACGCTGTGGTTGGCAAAACCAGAATCATCTGTCTAGGAGTTGTACTGTTGATATGCGGTGCTGTATCCCAGGCAGGTGCATGCGTTGCTATTAGATTCTACGCAGGACTGTCTGAAGTTGGAACAGGCATTTGGTGCGGTGTTGCGGTAAGTTCAAATTAACACAAGTAAGCTTTTGCTCTTTTTATATGTACATGTAATTTATAAACATTTGTCCCTGTGTACAAAAGAAAAGGAGATCAGCAAGACTGCAACAATTACAGAGGCATTACATTACCCTACAGAGCATACCAGGAAAAGTCTTCACCAAAACGATACAAATCAGAATGAAGCAGTATGTCGAAAGAACTCATGGAGAAAAGCAAGCCGGGTTCAGCCGTTTAGGCCATGAAGAAGTACAACTGATCAATTCCGCAGTGAGTCAGATACTTGAAAAAGGCATAGAACGCAAACAGACAGTCTTCCTCAACTTCATAGACATTCAACAAGCATTCGACAGCGTTTGGCATCATGGAATATGGAGAGCGATGCAATGTGCAGCAATACTAACAAAACCAATTTAACTCGTACAAGAGATATATAGAGAATCATAAAATGCAATAAATGTAGGTAAAATTATCGCAGAAAACGGGTGTTCGAAAAGGATGCATCTTATCACCACGCCTGTTTAAACTAATTTCAAAAGCAGTAGTCACACTCAGCGTAGGCAGCGCCGAGGCAAGAACCAAACTAAATGCAAGATTCGATTTGCTGACGACGTTCGGCCTACTCACTAGAACCGATGATGATGACGGTTGTGGTGGTTGTGGTGATGAAAATTTGTCATATTTCTCGTTCATTGTCTTTCTACTCTTTTCTTGAGGTGCTCTCTTTGTTTCAAAATTGCTGGATTAGTAGTAGTAGTTGTCGTAGTGGCGCCAAAGGTAGTAACAGTAGTAGTTGCTGTAGTAATTGAAGTAGTAGTAGCAACAAATAGCGGCAGCGAAGACTTAAGAGAAGCTGAAGATGGAGTGAAAGGAGTAGGCAGTCAGACAGTCGAATGAAATGTAGTAGTTAGTTGCAATATGTTGTTTAGGTTGTATTCATGCTACTGCTAATTAGGTCTGCCTTCTTAGTAAATCACTAAAATAAATTGTTAAAAAAATATAACCGTTTCTCTCTTTTAGTGTATTCAATTGTCTAATTGAATTAAATTTATGTATAATTTAGTTCATGGCTGCTGGAGCTGTTTCAATTGTCACTGGCTATCATGGAACCAAAAAACGGGTAGGATCAATATAACCATATCTATTTCACCATAATAATGTCTGTCTACTTTACATGCAGTTGGACGAAACCATATGCCTAGACATTGATTGATATATTGCATTTATTAGGGACCATACATACATACTATGTATGTATGTTTGTATATGTATGCATATGACATTGTATGTATGTATGTATGTATGTATGTATGTATGTATATATGTATGTATGTATGTATGTATGTATGTATGTATGTATGTATGTATGTATGTATGTATGTATGTATGTATGACATTGTATGTATGTATATATGTATGTATGTATGCATGAATGTATGTATGTATGTATGTATGTATGTATGTATGTATGTATATATGTATGTATGTATGCATGAATGTATGCATGTATGTATGTATGTATGTATGTATGTATGTATGTATGTATGTATGTATGTATGTATGTATGTATGTATGTATGTATGAATGTATGTATGTATGCATGTATGTATGTATGTATGTATGTATGTATGTATGTATGTATGTATGTATGTATGTATGTATGTATGTATGTATGTATGTATGACATTGTATGTATCTATATATGTATGTATGTATGCATGAATGTATGCATGTATGTATGTATGTATGTACGGATGGATGGATGCATGTAGGTATGTGCTATGTGTGTGCTTGCGTGCATAGCGACTGCACAAATGGAGTCAATAGAAGCTACTGCTTATAGACATTGGTCCCTCCTTTCCTATGTCTTGCATAGTGTGTATGTATGTATGTATGTATGTATGTATGTATGTATGTGTGTGTGTGTATGTTAGTGTGGTCCAAACTTACATGGGAAAAAGTATTTTTTCAAAATATACAGCTCCACAAGGCTGCCTCTGTTACACTTGACTAGAAGACTCTGTATTGAAAAAATTGAAGAGATCTGAGCATGTTTAGAGGTCGCTAGGTTTCGACACTTTTTGTAGAAATTGTAAATATTGTGCATCTGACGCGTTAATAGCTGCATTATGAATTAAAATTAGCACCCATGAACATCAAGCACCATCTTTCTAAATCATGATCAATGTGCCAACTGTATTTAAGTAAATAAAAGAATAATAAGCTTATTTACAAATAAAACACTTGTGTCAAGTTCTTAGTTGTAATAGACTTGTTTCCGAGATGACATAATAATCTTGGTGCTATTTAAGCAATTTAAATTACATACAAATATTTTGCCACAATAGTGTTCAATAAGCTTACAGCACGTGTGTTTTCACTTTCTGCAATAAAAGCTCGTATACGTGACAAAAACGGCATCTATTGTGGAACTGGCATCAACCAGGAGTTTCCCACAATGTTGGTTGTTAGGGATGCCTGACAAACACATTCTTGGGTCTGGACTCCCAAAAAATGAGGCATTCCTGGGGAATTTCATGTTGCATTACCAGAATAGACTAACAGTTGGTGAGGCCACGAAAGCAACAATAGTCGCTGCGTTGGTAATTCGGGAGATAGCTAGAATGCCGCACAGCGTGCTGATTCGGGTGTTCGCAAGCACTGGAAGTTGTATGAGCCAAGATTTCTACTGATTGAAGGAGTTTCAGTTTTTGAGGACGATTTAAATTAACTCTTTCAGTCTTTTATTTCTTCGAACACGCGCTTTCTTTGATGAGTGTGTCATTGAAGACATCAAGGCTGCTCTGGTATTACAATCTTCCTCAACCACTCCGTGGAGCGTCTAGACAGGACATCCTTCGACCCCCAAATACACTGGAAGCGTAAGTCACAAGGAGATCTTTAAAACTGCTTGATCTTCTTACCATCCAGGGTCAAGAACAACCCACAGCCTTCCTAACAAAGGCTTCTACTCCCTGACCACTGGACCCTACTTTCCAGTCGATGAACGCAAATGTCAAACTGTTGATGGTCGTCAATGACTGCGCAGAACGTGGAGTGGCTCTGATCCATTCTTACAATGATGTAATAAGGATGAGTCATAGAAACAATACTTGCTGCAACTTGTCTCCAGTCATCGGACAAAATTTTCTGTTCCAACGAAGGCAAAATAAAATAATAGTGGGTTGCGGGTTTTCAAGCACTTCAATGACGGGATTTATGCAGACTGGATAACTTCTTTAATTATCCAAACTATATTTCATTACAAACTTAATGCAGCCTGACTAAGCAGTAGCACTACAGTATATATTTCTAATTGGGGCTGTTTATTGTTCAAAATAAAAACTGACTTGAAACAAAATTATAACTGATTTGAAAAAAATCAATATTATACATGTTTTTGACAATATAGCAAAAAGTCGAAAAACATAGCGACCTCTAAATATAATCCAATCTTTCCAAAATTTTGCATAGAGACTCATGTTTTCATGTGTAACAAGGGCAGCCTTGTGGAGCAATGCATTTCCAACTTTTAATTTTTGGACCACACTAATATTGTATGTATGTATGTATGTATGTATGTATGTATGTATGTATGTATGTATGTATGACATACATACATACGTATTATACATACATACATATGTATTACATACATACATACATCAAATCAAAACTTTTTTATTGAAGCCAAATCAAATCATGCACAGAACCTTTCAACAGGTGATAACGAGATTGGCCGCAAGAGGAGTCCCAAAATGGATCAAGATCCCGCTAACATACATGCATACATACATACATACATACATACATACATACATACATACATACATACATACATACATACATACATACATACATACATACATACATACATACATACATACATACATACATACATACATACATACATACATACATACATACATACATACATACATACATACATACATACATACATACATACATACATACATGCATGCATACATACATTCATACATAAAGGGGAAGTTCAGTGGAAATGTGGAGAAATTGAAAGCTAAGATCTAACTTATAGCAACCAACAGAGCGGCCCACGCTCATTATTTTTATTTAAAAAAATTATTATTATTATTAGTAGTAGTATTACGAACATTTTTGACACAAATTCGCACAGAAATACGAATCGGAGGCGCGGTTAGTCAGTCGCCAAGTGAAGAACTGTAGTTGGATATGGAGATGCTTGAAGGCCAATGAGAATTAGTGAGTTTCGAGGCGTTTCTTGACAAAAGAAAAGGAGTTTGAGCAGAGGGTGAACATTAGTAGTCGATTCCACGCCTTGGAGCAGTACCATAGAATGCTCGAGAGCCCACTACAGCGCTACATCCAGTTTCAACCAAAATACTGACTGCGGGGCGGGATGTAATGAGAAATGTATGTGCCGTTTGGCTAATTAGCTAGGCACTTGATATGTTATTGTATTTTCGTTTATTTCATAACTTGCTGTCAAGACGCAACAAGTAACATCGATGCATGATTATGCAGTTATAGTATTAGAGACTATAGTACTATTATTGCTTTGGGCCTGGATAATGCACTGTTCAGCACTATAATAGGTATAGTTCTAATGGGGCAAATTAGATTGGATTATATTATTGAGAGTGAGGCATAACGAGGATTCAGACAGCTGCTAGTAAATGTCTTTGAACATCTGGCGTGGTAAAAAGTTCTTGCTATCCTTAGCTGGCAGGGCAAAGGGGTGGGGCCTGAGTCGCAGATTGTATCGGCTCTCCGGTCGCTCGTGGCACATTCGACGTAGAACGTGTTTAGGTTCGCTTTTTATGGCCTTAAACAGCGCGTCGTCAGCTCGGTTAGCCAAACTTTCAACTGTCGGGGCCTCCTGCGGCAGAAACCCAGCTCGCCTAAGTCGGTTGGTGAAGCGTTCGAAGCGATCACGATCTCCTCCACTCAGGAACCCCCACCACGCCGGGGACGCGTACATCAGTCTCGCCATCGTTGTTGCTCGTATCACCTCGTGTAGGGCCTGTGGTGGCATACCTCGCCCTCGTAGAGTTTTAAGGGCGTACATGGATGAGGAACAGGAACTCAGGATATTGTCAACATGTTCTGTAACTGTCAGTTTCTCTCCAATTGTTGTCTATACAAACTTCAGAAAATCCCTTAAGAAAAACAGAGTGAATGAAAGAGTGGTTGTTTTTTGTCATTCAATGCATTGTTGGCTTGTTAAGACAAAAAGTGTCACAGCGTTCTATTGGTACAGCAATGTAAATTCTTTACGTATGTTTACATGCTAACAGATTATTATACTGAATGCAGTCAGTTCTGGTTTGGCTTTCGCGGTTGCGATCACGCAAGTCGCTCTAACTGGTGTTGGACTTCACGGAGACCTCGGCCATTACAGCTGTTACCAATGGTGTTATACAGACGACCAGTGGCCCCCAAAATACCATTCATGTAGCTGTGTCTACGACAATTGGGTATGAAAGCCTTCAACTGAAACTTTGCTTATTCATACATGTTTAACTCTAAATCCCACATTCCTAACGCCTCTTTGGTTTACTGCTGCGCAATTAGTTGTAATAGACTTGTTTCCGAGATGACATAATAATCTTGGTGCTATTTAAGCAATTTAAATTATATACAATTATTTTGCCACAATAGTGTTCAATTCGAGATATTGCCCAAATTAAAAATCATAGAAAAGTCAAAATTTGATTTCAAGCAAATTGAACAGACTTATTTACGTAAGTATATTGAATTTGAAGGCATCTATGTGTAATTCCGATTTTAAAATAAGATCTACTTAAAACCTTTATTCAAAATTTGATGCTTAATCTATGATTTACAATTCAGCTATATCTAGCGACATCTGAGCTACATCTTCATTTAATTAAAATTATTAAAACAGTCATTCTTACAGATAATTTCGGTCGAAATATAGTCTCGAACTAGGGTTAACATTGCATATGTATACATACATACATACATACGTACATACATACATTCATGCATGCACACATAGAGAGGAGAAGTGCAATGGAAATGTGGACGAAATAATTGAAAGCTAAGATCTAACTTATAACAACTGTGATTTCAAAGCAACTACTATTCGATTGCATTGCCTACAAAATTGTACGCCACTGTAATTCATATGGACATAGGTTAAAACCGCTAAATGATTCGATGAATTCGTTTAACAGGAAACAGCTTTTCATTTGGATATATTCGATATGATAATATATATAAAAAAATCTTAACTTAAACAGGAGACATCAGCTAAGGTGGCCAATAGTGTGATGATCGGCGCAGGAGTATTTGCTCTAATCGCCGCATTATGGATCTTCGTTGTTACTTGTATCGCTCTCTTCAGAAAGCCAGCCATTGTGCAGGTAAGGCGTAGATTGACGGAAGATCGATAGATAAATCGAAAGATAAGTCGATAATAGATCGATAGATTGATCCAAAGATGGATCAATAGACACAGTTACATACAAACAGACAGAGAGACAGATAGATAGATTGACAGACAGACCGACAGACAGATAGATAAGTATACAGCTCTAAATTTTCATCAGACTAACTTATCTGTTGTAATCACTTATCCATATTACCTACGACCCATCAGTGCCAGTTCAGTTAATTCTCAATGTGTCACACCCAATAGACCCATTTATGACGACATTGGACATCAACAGGTGCGTTATTTCTCGATAAGGAAGTTTAATTTCTGTCGCTATTTCTGTCTCTTCGTCTATACTGTAATTGTAACAGAACATTTGTATAGCGTTCGGAAACCCTCTATATATGACCGTTAATCAGATGGAAACGGAGATGTATAGGTCACCCTCTATGCTAGGCGTCTATCATCTGGCTGACTCTACCCTTAGTCAGCCACGTTCGTTGGCGGCAACCTGTTAGCACCTATGGGTCCCATAGGTGCTAACAGGTTGCCACTAATGGTCTCAGTCATTTGGGGCCGGATATTGACTGAATGAACGTGACTATCTGTGTAGTGTTCAATCAATCAATCAATCAATCAATCAATCAATCAATCAATCAATCAATCAATCAACCAATCAATATTCGTTTAATGAATGATAAGTACTTGCTTTTAGTAACCTTCGATAGCATTTTGGTCTTTTACAGGGACAAATCAACGTTTAGCATTTGTTTAGTACCTGTTGTTTGCTTTATGCGAAAATAAAGTAGGCCTTACAAAAAGTACGACCTATTATAAAACTCATACCATTGTTGTTCATTTACACGAGAGTTTTGTAAGCTTAGCATGACTTAGTCGAACTAAGGTACGGAAATGTTTCAGCAATGACATCGCAGCAATTATATCTCGGTGTCTGTAGGCTACTCGATTGTAACTTACTTTTCATTGTGGTATCTTAACAGATGCACGCTATACCCGTCCAGTTCGTTCAGCAGCATCAGCAACAGCAACAGCAGCAGCAACAACAACAACAACAACTGATGTCATTGAACCATCCGTCATCCATCAATCCACAAAACTCTTCTCAGGTACATGAACATTATGCATTTTCAAAGGCAAACGACCGCATTGCGGTTTAGTCTTCTAATCGAAAAAAAGAACTGTCCGTATCCTGGGAAAAATTGGCATTAGCGTCTCTGAGAAGTGTCTCTGATAGAGGGTGGAAACAAAATTAATATGCAATTACAGTTGCCCGGTACAATAACTCAATTTCCTGTTATGGTGGAAATTGGAATCAGCCTGACTGTTAATAGCATATGTGCGTGCTTATAACTTGACACAAGTGAGGCGTTGAGCGCCAGGGTGCCAGGATGGCCTTACAGGCTTACCCCATTGATGAACTGTATATTATAACCACATACAACCTCGAGACTTCCTTTTTAGCCGGGACAGGGTCTGGAGCGTTCATGAGTAGTTACCTTGAAAGAGCCCTATAGCCTATAAATGTCCGCAATGACTATGTTAGGCTACTCCGGCGCTCAATGCCTCCATTAAAATGACGCATTTTGGGCACTTTAATTAACACTTGAACGACGAAAGTGTACTAAAAGTCACTGGGAAACTAATGCAGATCGTCGTTAAAGTTTTAAGAAAGGTATCCCTGCAGCAAACTGGGGAGCTTTGATGGCGTTACCACCATGTGAACACGGTGTTACAGGGTGTTGTTACAGGGTTTTTCGAAGTCTCGCTTATCGCAAATCACCTAGTCAATAGTTAGGCATTCTCTTGGCTACGAAATTTTAGAGATTTCCATGACTCAACGTAACTCCATTAAGGTGCTCTGATTCTGAACAGCGCTATCTACTTAGTAATCTCTAAATATAATTAACTTGCACCTTCGGTTGGTCAGAGAGCGACATGTCATCTGCTCTTTTTTCTCTGTTTTTTTTCTGTAGGATATAACTGCTTTTTTGCTAATGATCAATGTACTACAGTAATTCCTACAATTCGAATTAAATATAAAACTATCCGGGGATCGATATAGTTTTTAATTAGGCTACAGCATATACTGATGCCCATAATTGTTTTGTTCTATAGGTCATAGTTGTAAAAAACGGTTTTTTTCGTTTTTTATTATTTTCAAAAATACGTCTTCGTTTTCGTTTTTTATTTCTCGTAACGTTTTTTTCCGTTTTTTTATTTTTTTTATGTAACTTTATTTATTTATATACTATCTGTTTTAATTTGTTTAAGTTTATTCTTGTCCGATATCCCTTACGTTGTTTTCGTCATTTCAAGGATTCGTCTAATTCAGCCGACGTCACTATTTAGTGTCATCAGTTGAGAAATAAATAGCACAGCACAGGAAACAAAATTTATAAAAGTTATTTGAATTTCTAAGCTATCTAAAATGCGATAGGTCTATGTTGTTTCTGTAGCCTACACAGTAATCTCGGATTGACTGGTAAACTGACTGATATTACTCCATATTAAGTTCTTATATAAGTCAAAATTGTAATTACAATGTTTAATTAAGTAGGCATAGACTACACTCTGTACTTACAAAGTTTAGTTTTTAATTGTTTATGTAGCCTAAGCATGGACTTATGTGGACTTATGTGGTGTTTACTAATAAAGTTATGTTATTTGCTGATTAAAATTAAATTGCGTAAATAAGGCTTTAATTTTAAAATGCAGTAAAGATGTAACAAAGTCAAATTATTTTCTTGTCCGTTTTTTCTGGTTTTTTCTGGTTTTTTATTTTAAAAAGACGTCTTTTCCCGTTTTTTATTTAGTTTTTACCGTTCTTTACAACTATGATATAGGTTGTGCCAATTATACCGGTTCAATACGTTCCGAATACACCACAGACGATGACCACTTCAGTGATTCCAAATCAGCAGGTTGGTTGTTTTGTTTGCGGAACATTGCTTTCTTTATTAGGCCCTATACATGTAGTGATTTCCCTTGACTACAATGTTTAACGGATATTGATAACAACTGTTTCAATAGAAAACGCAATAAACGCGTAATTAAATAGTTACATTACAACTAGTTCTTGAACCAAGAGATGACCAAGCGGTATAATCGTAATTGTAAACTCCGAATTTCTAAAGCCGTATTTCAAAGCTATGCGCAAGGCAGCAGCTCATTCACGAGCGCTGTGCCGTATCAAATGGGTTGTCCAGAGATTGATGTCCAGTGGAGGTCCCAGTCCGGTTGCCAGAAAGACCCGAAGTAGGAGGCGGACCAGCTGCTCAGGTGGTAAGCGTCGGAATTTCACTCCTGCATCCTCAGTTTGTATCCTAGGCCTTGTCATGTGAAATAGAGAGGTCGTACTGGCGAACTGTGAGTTCCAAGGCCATCATCTTTGACATCAGTTCCTTTTGCAATCCACAAGTCAATTCTAAGTTCACACTAACTCGCAATTTGCTAGAAAAGTAGTTACATCAGAGCTTAGTGGTTGTTGATTCCTGTATATTAGAGTTGTTTATGCAGTATTTGTTTGTTTCATTTTTGCTGTAAGGAAATATTCCGTACAAACTAGCAATGGAACAGGCCAGCCAAGCCATATGCGAGTCTGAGGGACCCTTTTTCGGTTGATCAATTGACTTAGCCTATACAGCAACCTCTCTGTATTCTACTGTGGCAAAAATGTATTGATAGGTCGATAGATAGACCGAGAGAAAGATTGAAAGATTATCGGAGTGCCTGATGCAATCATTCACGTATTCTTTGTTATTTAGGTCATCCAAGTGCCAGTTCAGTTTATTCCGAATGCCTCACAACCAAATGTTTATGAAATTCGAAATCAGCAGGTAGAATTATATCTCGACAAAGAAGTTTAATTTCTTTCGTTTTAATTGTTCTTGCTCCATGCTGTAATTGCAGGGGAAATTGTGCATAACACTTTTATAAGATTCGCTCAAACGCTCTATGCATGACTACCAGTGAGATTGATACGGTGTATGGTCATACGGACTCATACCAAATAGTCCGCGAGTACTAAGATCCGCGTCTATCACGTTCCTGGTTGTATCATGGCATGGCTGCCAGAGTACAACCAGACACGTGATAGACGCGTGGCATAGACATGGCTGTTCGCTGGAATCAAACTGGGTCCATGTCTGCCATCAGTTTACCACCAGTCGGGGTAACCATTCACGCCGACTATTTGGACGCAAAGAGCGTGGTTCTGTGTGTAGTCTCTGTTTTAAATGACTTACGATGGTATTTGGTCTCTGACAAAGACAAACCGATATTCAGTATTTGCTGACTCCCATGTGAGAAACACAGTATAATAAGAACAACAGTTGTAAAAACAGCTACTGGAAGAAGTATAACCCCCTATGTACATAAGCTTATTATAAGTCAAAGATCCAATGTCAATGTTCATAACTTCATCAATGAAAGCGCACCAATTATTGTAAAGTACATTCGTCAGAACATCAGCATTTCCACTCTATGTCTTCGTTCTGCAGGTGGCGATAGTACATTCGCAACTAGTCAAGAACATCATAAAATCCAAAATGTATTTAATCTATTCGCAAGATGGCGGTAGATACTATTAGAAAATTCTTGTAATTATGATAATCATATTTTATTGATCAAAGTCATTATCCAATTCATATTTACCATATTGTCGCTCATTGACCCAGTTGTTAATAAGACAAGCAAACCGAGTCCAACTAAGTTTTAGCTTATCAATCCATCGATAATCAATCAAAATCTATCTCAGTGTCTGTACTGGAATTTACTTTTTCTCTTTATCTTTCCAGGTGGTATCTGTCCCCGTTCAGTACGTGCATCAGCAGCAGTACCAGCAGTTGATGCTGTCGAACTATGCACCATCGAACGCCATCGATCCATCAATGTCTTCTCAGGCTAATGAACATCATGAAACTACAAAGGATGACCTTCGCGATTTCGAACAAATTTAAACCACTTATCGAGAACATAACGCCCCGAATCCTATGAAAAATGGATTGGGTCTTTGCATAGTAACTTCTTTACTGCTACGATAATTTTTTTCATTTTATTTGGTGACCAACCAAGAACAGTAGTACACAATCAATGAGAAAATTGAGTCACACAGGGGACCCTGAAAGGGTCTTACGGCCCCGCTAAGTAATCATTTGAATCCTATTTGCGTATATCTGTCTATGTATCTTGGCACTTTATTTAGCGGCTTTTAAGAACCTCAGACAAACCACACATGCGCAAAACGAAATGTACTAAAGTTGTTCATTAAGACCAAAATGTTTACCAATAAACAATGAGGAGAACTGGGTCCATTGAGGACTGACGGGCTTCCGCTTATGCGCAGATACCACTCAAGTAGATGCCAAATGAAAAGTTGAGAGAGATTATCAATACTCTCTAGTTAGCTATGGATTAAAATATTTAATTGAAATTATTGTTTGCGTATCTTAAAAAGTGTTGTTACAGTTGTCGTCTGGCCTATTAGTCGAAACGGTAAATGAAGCATAGTTATTCGCACATATCACTCGGAGGAGGAGCAAACACGGTCACAGCAATCTAACGGAAGACATCTTTTACAATGATTTGATTGATCATTAGTGACGCAACCCAGTTTCTATACATGTGCATTCTAGGGGGATCTGGAATCGAATGGGTTTCTCGATAAGATGCAAGTTCAGTTTTTTCGCATATATTCGAATATGCGGTAGTATTTCGGTTGGTTTGTCACTACTCAAGCGGCACAGCTGTGGCCGAATGAAGCTGATGTATTCTGTCTGTCCTATTGAGACGTAGTTGCATAATAGTCATTCCGCGTCAGTGGGAATGAACTTAAGCAGGGTTATACAATACAATACAACTTGTATTTATAACCCGCCTTAACAAAACATAGTCTTACTCAAAGGACGCGTTAAAATGTAGTTACTAATCATAGTACTTAGAGAAGAGATAAGTTTTAAGTTTAGATTTTAAAATATTAAATGAGGATGATCTTCGGATTGGTTCTGGTAATGAGTTCCATTCAGCTGGACCAGCTACTTCAAACATTCTGTTTCCAAATGGTAGATTTGTTCTTTTGATAACAAAGTCTCTTTTTGAAGCTGAACGTAATCCACGTCTTGACTCAAGAGCAGCATTGAACAAATTACTGTGCCATTTGACCGTCCGTCAGCTAGAAGATGGTTCCAAAAAGATGAACGGATGCACAGAGTGCGTGGTGCACTCGTGTTGACGTACGGCAGCGAGGGATTAGAAGATCTCCACAAGGACCGTAGCAGGCTATAATTGCGCCCGGTGAAAAGCGTAAATCTATGCAAATTAGGAAAACATAAATGTTATAAAGCAAATGAAAATAATAGATATAGGCCTACGATACATTGTAAATTAACTTAAAAGTTCTGAACGGCGCTTTACTAATATTATTTTATTATTTATTACCAGTCAACGACAATGTTTAAATAGACTTGGACAGGTATCTATCTATTAATATATAGTTGGTGGTGCGAACTAAGGGGGAAGTTGATTCCGAGGCGAAGGGCCAATGCAGGGAAAGGCATGGGACTGAGCTATGGCCGTTCTCACACGAGAACAAAGAGGTCAAGATGATCGTATGAGCGGAGCTGGCGAAGGGAAGCAGCCGAGGTGGGACGACGTATGGAGTTACAGAGGTATTTAGGGCAAGACCCAGATACGATCGGTAAATGAGGATGAGTACTTAAGCCACTTTTTATGCGGATTACTCATAATTTTCGGAATAGTAGTCCAATCCTCATAAAAAAATCACAGAGAAACTAGTGCTAGATGGCATCAGGAAGCCTGTACCATGAATCAAACAGGATTACCCAGCAGAGATTCTATTAGAAGCCATTGAAATTAATTTAGCATCACGTTGACAAAGGTTAATATACAAAATGGCCGTGAATAAAATTAATAGTAACTCATTAAATAAATTCGATTACCACAACGCGAGACCACAATAATTTAGTGCTTTATACACCGTGTCTCAAAATAAACTGTGCTAAATTGTTTCTGTCAGAATTTCGTCAAATTTTCACAAATTTTAATAATTTTTGGTAGGTAGATGGCAAAATGGCTGACAATTTATGCTATACATAAATTTTCCACCTCACCTAACTCATATCACCGCAATACCTTGTTAAACACAGATGTACCAATTTTCTATATAACACTCGAAACTTGGCTGCACTGAAATCCATTTCATCGAGCCGGGTGTCAAAGTGAATGGGGCATACTATCGCGACAACCTTTTTGCCCAGTAGCTACTGCCAGACATGCGCCGGATATCCCAGGGCGAGTTTTTTGTCTGTCAACAGGATGGCGCCCCGGCGCATCGAGCACGCGACACTGTCTCTTTCCTGGAGTGAGAAACGCCCGACTTCATACCTCCAACACTGTGGCCGCCGAATTCACCGGATCTGAACCCAGTCGACAATAGCATATGGAGTGTGCTGTTGGAGAAGGTTTACCGCTCCAGAATAGCCAACTTCGACGAACTCAAAACGCGTCTGATCGACGAGTGGGCGCGCTTTGACCAGTCGATCGTTGATGCCGCTATCGGCCAGTGGCGTCGCCGTCTAAGCGCTTGTTGTCCGTGTAAGCAGGGCACATTTCGAGCACCAGTTCTAACACTTTTAAGCAGATTTGTCATAACAATTAAAAACTCTGCTAAGTAAACCATATTTTACTTTACTGCGTGCTAATTAAGTCGTCAGATAGTTTGTTGCATGTAATAAAATTTAAGCGTTATATAGAAAAATGGTACACCTGTGTTTAGCAAGGTAGTGCGGTTATATGAGTTAGGTGAGGTGGAAAATTTATGTATAGCATAAATTTTCAGCCATTTTGCCATCTACCTACCAAAAATTATAAAAATTGGTGGAAATTTGACGAAGTTCTGACAGAAACAATTTAGCACAGTTTATTTTGAGACACGGTGTAGATAGCTAGACATTATCAAAGCATAAATTTTAGTGACAGAACCTCTTATTTACGTAGCCTACATGTATTAAACATGTATTAAACCACGTTTTAATACGTAGATGCGTAGTGTTGCAATTAAACCACGTTACTTAATGTTCTTTATCTCTTAATTTCAAATGCATAGGGGGCCCGATAGCGCATTGGATAACATCTGGCGTAGAGAGACGAGAGGTACCGAGTTCGAGCCCCCGTAGGGCGGATATGCTTTGTAGGCTGCTATTAGCGCCGTTGTATTGCAAGCTGTCTGTTCTGTTAGTAGTTAAGATTTAAATTGCAAAACATGTAAATGTACAGCGCAGTGCGTTTGTCAGGCGCTTAATAAAGAAAAGATTATTATTATTATTATTTGAAAACTATGAGAGTCATTTATTTCAATAAAGCACTATATTAAATTCTATTTTAAATTAACTGACAAATTAAGCATGGGATTGTTTTAAATCATAGTGGCTTTGTATCGCAGATCGAGGATATTCCGTTTCAAAGTGGAGACATCATTACGAAACAGTCTTCATAAGGGGTACATTATTCCAGTGCAGGGATTCTGTTTGGTGGGAGGGTTTTACGACGACACAGGCGTTAGTCAGTAACTGATATGGCTCGCCCACAAAATCCATCTCTGTTCTTGAAAGAGTCGCCTGGAGTAAACCAAAGGATCTCGTGGAATCATCGTACCAGTACAGCCATTGCTCAACGCCGCGCCTTTTCAACTGTGGGTCCTTCTTTGTCGAATTACCTTTCCCCACAAATTCCAGCAGAGATTTGGCAAGTGATTTATCCACTTCGGTCCGTTGCTTGAAAATTTTTCTGTTTCCTCGACCTGCTCACGCTGGGAGCGCCTCTGAATAGTCATTACTGCTAGAGGCGCTTTATAAATGCCCAGAGACGTTATGATACGATACGATCGTGAGCTCACGAGGTTGCCGTATAGTGTTGTTGATGATGGCGCTGGGAAGTAAATTTGAAAAAAATGTGAAACTTAATGGATGGAACAATAATACTACACTTCACCCATAGAAAATCTCATTTCAGAAAGGTACGAAGGATTGTTTCGACTGTAGGTCTACCTTCAATAAGGTTAAGTAAAAATCCTATAATGAGATTCTCTTATCAGGGTCGTAGTTCATCTGCTGCCTTTTGATTAGTCTGAGCTAATTAGCGAATCAGTAGATTGATTCCGAAGCAATTTCTTCGGCCAATCTTTGTTTAACTACGGAATGAGAATCGAATCAATTAATCAACCACTCAATCGATCAATCGATTAGCAGTGAGTCATATCATATCGAAAGTTAGCATATCGATTGTATACAAGGCCAAACATCGGCGTTGCTAAGTAAGATTAGGCGGCATCACTTAGATCTATTCCATGGCGCCAACTGGCTTTGCATTCTATCGGAAAGTTATCCTGTCTGCTATCAGACCACAATCGGGCCAGAGGGTTTCTTGAACTTTAATCGTCCTTCTCTTAACGAATGTCTCTTTAACCTGTTTACATTTCTGTAATTCGTATTAGAGTGTACTTGAACTAATTTTCCAAGCGAGAACATCAGATTACTACTTTACTGTTAGACGTCACACGACAGCGTGAACGAACTTGTGAGACGTAACAAAGAAGGACACACAGAAGGCGACAGAAGAGAGAGACAGAGAGAGAAAGTGACGTAATGAACGTATGAAACAGAAGGAGACACAGCGGGAGACAAAGAGAGACAGAGCAGAGCAGTGACGTAAGAGAGAGATGAAATCAAGACAGTGAGGTATTAGAAACAGAGTGAGAGACAGAGACAAGGACAGAGACAGAGAGCAGAGACAGAGACAGAGACAGAGACAGAGAGAGACAGAGAGAGAGAGACAGATAGATAGAGATATATATATATATATATATCAGTGACGTAAAAAGCAAAGGACAGAGGTAAGATTTAAGTTGAGAACGTAAAATGACACAAGTGACCGAGCAGAGTGCACAGGCACAGGGAGAGAGTTCCAAGAAGTAGATCCAGCTAGCAAACCAAAAACTCGTTCACCAAGAAAGGTTTTTGATTTAGTTACGTGACCAGACAATTATAATTTGATGAGCTTGTTGAATAATGGTAGGCCTAATGTTTGGGAAATAAGAACTGATTTTCAGTATTGCGGTTGGCTAGAATTCACAGTTTTATAAATTATGAGTCCCACAGTCCCACTTTGAAACCAATTCTTTGTTGAACAGGAAGCCATTGTAAATATTTAAGCACAGGGGTTATACGTTCGTATCTGGATGTTTTTGTTATGACTTTAGGGAAATAGTTCTGAACTCTCTGCAGCTTCAGCATGTTTGACTTACTGATACAAGTAAGAAACGAGGTGCAGTAATCTAGGCGAATGGAAACCAATACATTTGGCAGAGATATCCTCAGCGTGAGACAAAGACGTGGGCATCTGACGTCTAGTTCTGCGTATGTCACAAATGAACATAATTATATGATGACTTACTAATAATGTTCACATGGCCAATGAGAGACATGGTAGAATTGAAAACAATGCAAAACAAGTTACGAGCAGCATCTACCAGTTCAACAATTGAGTCGTCCAGCTTCAATAACTTAAGTTGATAAAAAAAGTTAAAGTTGCTGTAAAATGCCCAGTACCAAAAATTCAGTCTTCCATGGGTTAAGAAAGAGTTTATTGGTCGCCATCCGAGACTGTCTCTAATCAAAGACAGCAGACAACAGCTGCACAGATGATTCACATAATAGACTCTCAAATAAAATGTAGATTTGAGTATCATCAGCATAGAAATGATACCCCAGAGAATGCTTATCCAGCAATGTTCCTAGAGGTGTGGTGTATAATGTAAACAAAAGAGGACCAAGCACAGAACACTGATGTATATCCTGATGCAACAAACTCACAAGTAGTTGGTGTGACCAGAATATTATTATTTTGAAACGTCACGTTGTAGTCCAGTTCTCAAGCGTTATAACATTAAAATAATGATTTTCGCAGAAGGCTGTTAAAAGTAACTTAGAACAGTATTTTGCTAAAGTATTTTGCAAAAGTATTTTGAGTTCTCCAAAATACTTTTCAAAAGTATTTTGAAAATACAAAATAAAATAGTATTTCTATTTTGAAAATAGAAATCTATTTTCAAAATACTTTTGTGCCCATTTCTCAGTATTGTGCAATTTGTCATTGCTGTTATACCTACGGTTCGAATCGCTCCATTGCGCTAGAATATATTTCTATGATATCTATCTATGGTTGCGGACTTCCGGATAATAACGTAATAAATTCACTTGCTGTAATCTCTCATCATCCAGTCCAACAACATCATTCTCGGTCTTCCTCTTGTCTTCTTACCCTCCATTGTTCCCTCAATTATAGTTCTTAGGAGGGATCTCCTCTCATGATGTGGCCCAACCATTTGCTATGCAGCTTCTGGTATATATTCCTATTAGGGATCTTTTTCGTCGACCATTCATAGTATCTCTTCATTTGTTCTGCGTTCCATCCAGCTGACTCTCTCCATCCTTTCCAAAATCCACACCTCGAAGGCCTCCAATCTTTTGATGTCTTTAAAAGAGAGAGCAGTGACGTAAAAAACAGAAGGCGAGATAGCTGGTGATTAAAAGAGAGATATAGCAGTGAACTAACACACAGAAAGAGAGATAGCGGATTCCAAATAGAGAGCGCAGTGACGTAATAAAGAAAAGGCGAAATAAACAGACGGTTATAAAGAGAAAACAATGATCACGTAACAAATAGAAAGGGAGATAGCGGATACCAAAGAGAATATGAGCAGTGACGTAAAGAACAGAGTGAGAGAAAACGTATGACAAAAAGATAGCAGTGACGTAACAGACAGAAGGAGAGAGCGTGGGCGACAAAGAGAGGGAGAGCAGTGACGTAACAAACAGAATAGGTGGCAAAAGAGGGAGACACTTTCTGACCAACTTCTCGTAACTCATGATACTGTATATCTTGTACCATGTAATAGGCTACCGCTGCTTAGTTGCGCCTATAATTACTAGCTGACGCACTTCAACAGTGTGACACTTCTATGGCTAGCCTTATCTAAAGAAATGCTTAATGTCAGCAATAAAATCGATAGTCTTGATGCTGATAAATGCATGCTGACATCTGCAAGCGCCATAGTTGCATGCATATTTTTAAGTCAGCAGAGTGGCAGCCCTGATTAATTAAGACTGGAAATTTTGATGCATTTAGGTTGCTTCAAAATGAATCAACACATTAGTAATCGCAAATTTATATGGCGGCACTTCAGAGATACGCCTCTCAGTTGTTAGGTTACATATTAATTAACTGCGACGCATGTCCCACCAGTAATCTTCAATTTTAATTAACTAATTAATTGATTACTTTTATAGAGCTGGTGTATATTGCGCAGGGCATCAACCAGTGTGCATGCCAAAATTACTAGTCATAATTGACCACTGTTGCTCGATTCTCGTTGGCCTCCAAGTTGGGGTTCTAGGGCGACTAATCGAGTTCTGCGCTCGGCTGCTCGGATCATTGGGCGAATTCCCAAATTCGGCTCTGTTTCTGCCTACATGAGCGACAAGTTGCATTGGTTACCTGTGGCCCAACGGATCCAATACGGGGTTGCTGCGTTGGTTTCACGATGCATCCTTGGCTGTGCTCCATCTTACGTACCTGCGCGATCTCTGCCTTCCCGTGTACCGCAATATTAATATTATACATTAAGCGCCACTAGGTGCACCCAAAACACCCCTAAATACGGCCTTGCAATGGCCAATAAGTAGGGCCTACACTTGGATTCCGCGACGTTAGGGCTAACTTCTAATTCCACGGGCTCGCTTGACTGCTAGGCAGCGTGGAGCTGTCAGGTGGTTAAAGATGTATCCTTATGGTGTTCAAAAAATTTCTTCAAATTTTAAAGCTGGCCTACGACAGTAAGAAAGTGCGCAGTATGAGAATATTATAATTTTATACATCGAATAACACAGTCAGAGTTGTTAGTCATAGAATCAATCAGGAAGTAGTTCTTGACATGTATTTTAACTACTTCGTGTTGTGTGTCTTTTCTAGCTTTCTTCTGCATCGTTATCGGCTCCCGAGTCGGTCAGCAATTCAAGTGACGATGTCACCACCAAACATGGTGGTCATGACAGTTAAAAGAGACAGTTGTTAAGATAAATTAAAACATATAGAACCTACCCATGGCAGCTGAAATGTTCTAGGGAGGTGCAATAAATTTTCAATGGAACAAATGAAATATCTTCCTAAAACGTAATTGATTGCGACGGTTGAAACGTAGGAAGGAAAAAGTAGGTCGTGAATACAGTCACGCCCGACGTGAGCCTAATACCTGTGACTAGAATCACGCCCGCTACGCTATTGGTCAATGCATGTCACATGATTTTGTGCACGTGAAAGGAGCCAACCGATAAACTCTCCCGAATGCGGTGGAATATTGTTCACCATGTTTTCTATTGACGACACTAACCCTGACCCTAACCGACCCTGACGCCTAACCTGACCCTAACCGACCCACGACGCCTAACCTGACCCTAACCGACCCTCACTACGCATAATCTGACCCTAACCGACCATCAAAATGTCCGCCATTTCAAATTCCAAGGGAGGTTAGCAAGTTCACGTGACATGCTTTAGCCAATAACGCGACGGGCGTGGAAGTTCCGCTAACGGGAGGGAGGAACGGATCCGAACGGACGGAGGTAGCCAGGGAGAGGGAGAAGACTTATGTAAATCATAGCACGAGAAGACGCATCTCTTGACATTTTCAAATTGTTTTTAACCTGTCTTATACGATTTACCAATTATCTAGTATGTATGTATTTATATATACTATACATGTATAAGGCCGTGTACTTTTCGTGACACAAAGTGTAGTTAACAATTTCTCTGGCTAAAACGGAATGTCGAAGTTTATCTAATTCTCTGCACTGAAACAGAGACTCTTGATGATCCATAGTTATGTATATCGATACATCAATGATACGCGTTAGAGTAATAGTCCATATAAGTATACAAATAAATATATATATATATATATATATATTCATTGAATATTTATGCATAAGATATATATATAATATATATGCATAAACATAAGTGAATAGAAATATATAAATAAGAAAAAAGAGGAAATCGTCAATATAGATACACTGGTGACTTTTAGGTTACAGTGCATTTATTACCTAACTGATTTAATTTATATTCGTTCGTACTTGGTAGTGACATTTGACATCGTACAGGCTGTATAGCTCTTAAAAAGCGCCTCTGAGTATAGATATCTTAAAGGGACGCTATTATAAAAGTTCAATTACAATTCATATAAGAGTCATTCGTCACTGATAAGTGGACATTTTGTAGAACAAGTTAAATCTTCGGTTAGACAATCAGTGCGTATCAGGAAGTGACGACTTCATACCACAGATACCTACTTATAACTAAGTATATGTATGTATGTATGTATGTATGTATGTATGTATGTATGTATGTATGTATGTATGTATGTATATGTATGTATGTATGTATGTATGTATGTATGTATGTATGTATGTATGTATATGTATGTATCTGTGCTTTTATAAGAGCACCTTCTAATGACCTCTTAAAAGAGATGAGAACATCACTGCAGCCTAATTATCAGTAATCAGCTTAAGAATGTAGGCTCTATTATAATAGTACATCGTCTATGAGGTTCGTGTGTCCTCCACACTATATAAGAACAGTAGCCGATGCGCTGAATGAATATTACATCCAACGAGGTTCTAAGATAGGCTGCCAACTTATCATGTACACGTCTCCAGATCGCTAACGCTTAGACAACCAGACGGCAAGGTAAGTTTACTCAAAAAAATTTCCAAATTGCAATATATTCTAGAAATTACTTTACTCAGCGATAACATAGGCAATAGATTAGAGGTAATGAAAAAGCATCCTTTATTTATTTACTGTTATGCGAATTTGAGGCGCAAAATAACAACTATTCATGAGAACCTCGTCCAGGGTCCTTACACGGTGTTCGTTGAGTATGCCCTGACCCACAATTGTGGGATCACAGACTCAGCGCGATTCCATATAAACCACCGTGTGGCACGGTCAAGAAGCAGTGAGGAAAACTTAGCCAAATGTGACTGTGGCACTGTGGGTGAATCCTATTGAAACCACTGTTTAATTAGAGGCGCAGCTGACTAACAATTAAATTTCATTCCGGTCTGTGGTGTTCTGGATTTCGAATGGAAACTGATTTCGAACTTAAGCGCCCAGTGAGTGTTTGCATAGGCGCTGGAGAGAAGTACATGTGACTTAGTATTAGAATGCAAATAGAACAGAACAGAATAGTCATTGATGAGAGAATAGAATAACACATAACACAGATTATATTTCTCCACATTTCACTATATTAGATCACATTGAATTGAATGAGATTAGAACGGGTTGGCTTAATCCCGATTAGATTTGATTTTGGTCAGTATCGAACCGGATACCACTCACTTGCCGCGTCCCTCAAGGCTCTGCTCTCGGCCTCTTACTTTTCTCTATGTACACCACTCCACAAAGTGTTTAACTCGGTCAAAGCGGTTGAAGCAACATATTATTTTACGCTGATAAAATATACTTTACACTTTCTTTGATGATACTTCTTCATCACCCTCTATCATTGTGTTGTCTAATATCTTTATTTATAAAATCAGGTCAATCTTGGATAGCAGAAAACGTAGGGCCTACAGTTCTGAACACCATCCAAAAAGTGAGTTTCGCGTTTTTAAACTATGCAACAAATGAACAACTTTTATTCTTCGAATTCTAAACCATCTTGACATTTCTGCCATACAATGCAGCTCGCGTTGTCGTTATCTCAAACCAGTGAACACATTAACTTAATATGCACCGGACTAGAACCAACCTGGAATATGGCTTCCACAACGATTTTGCTTAGTACCGACCATCCTTGAGAAATATATTAGAGTTGCTCTATAGAAGTTCTCAGATTATATTACTATCTATGCCTTATTAGTTATTTATTATGTACACCATCGGGACTTAAACAACTGCTGTCTCTTTCTGTCTCTGTCTGTCTGTTTCTCTTTCTCTGTCTGAATCTGTGTGTTGCTATCGCTAAATGAACATGTTAACCAGTTTTAGTCATCTTGATGGATTAGGCTACTACACGACGAGCAGTGGACAAGTACTGGTCTCGTCTACCCAGCACGTCAGCCATGGAGCTTATCCTATTCCAACCGTTAACGTTTTTAATGACAGGCCATTGCCTCTTCCTGGCAAATATGCTGTGACGTTCAATAAGACCAGCTCCATCTGCCTTGGAGTTCTTCTCGACCTTTTTTGTATATGCATGAGCAATCTATACATATAGGCTACTGTATACAACTCTATCAGCTGTAGACTTAGTTTCAATCGTTGACAAATTGCAGGCTTAAGTTCAATCTTTGATAACAGCATAATTATGCTATAGCAAATTAAGTCCAGGTAGGCCTTTTGATGGGCTGTTCACAGATCTCTACGAACATAGCCACCTAGCGCTTTACAAGCATTATATATCTGGGCAAAAAGATAGGCTCGTGTTTAATTGATATTGCTACATGGTGTTTGCCTACTTGGACTGACACAGAGTTAACTCATTACTGACGTTCCAATTAAGAAAAGCAAAGCTCTCCGCTCACCGTCACTAAACCTAAGCTTATCTGTTGGCCGAATCCATTGTCCAGTCGTTGATAACATGCTAAAAAATGTCACTAGACTTGTTGAACTCTAATATTACGCATGACTTGGCTGACGTAAGTAGGTGTATTGGAAGCTTTGACGCAATATTGGTCCATTTGCATATTGCTCTAAGTCACAAAACGACATTTAAATACGTATTTTCCAGTCTTTACACAAACTCAGGGTATACCCGCAGACCCCAAAACAGA